>JAGKTI010000006.1:167091-180315 GCA_018397915.1 Birgus latro | reverse complement strand
GTGTGTGTGTGTGTGTGTGTGTGTGTGTGTGTGTGTGTGTGTGTGTGTGTGTAGGGACACCATGCTGGTCAGTGTCTCCCATGCATCCATTCTATTCATCCATCCATCATCTAATCCTACGTCGCCCCATGAGAAGCGGAGGAGCCCGGGGTAAGGCAAGTTAGTCCTGACATTTAAGATGAGAGTGACCAGCCTCACCAATCCCTGAGTGGCATTACATGAGCAATAAACCCCAACCACCCCTTGGATATAAACCTACACAGGCTCAATCCAACTGGAGTGCCTTAATTACCCACTAAACCACCAGGTGCCATAATATGGTTATATGGTTACCACCTAGCATAGTAAATGGTTTCCTGGTGTACAAAAAACCATGTGGCTTGTCACTCAGTGTAGAGTCACCCATAGGCAGAAGGAAGGGGAAAAAATAAAGGAAAGAAAGTAAGAAGAGGGAGAGTAAAGGCACCCGAAGACAGAAGGTCATGGAAAGAATGAAAGAAGGAATGACAGAGGAGGAAGGAAGGATGAAAGGAAAGGGCAGACACACAAAGCAGCACTACATCGAGTGAGTGGATGGTGAGTGCCCCCACCTACCACGAAAATTCATTAAATGAACATAACGTTCGAACAGCTCAAGTGGTCATTAAAACCAAAATTCGTTAAAAGAGGATTCTGTATATCGAGGGTTTACTGTACTTTATTACACAGCTGTCATATGACCCTGATATAACCAGGGAACATATCATGTTATTCTTGGTGCTGTGCTACTACATAAACTAATTTGGTTGTGGATAGCACCATGGTCCCAAAAGATTTATGGAGAAAAAAACTCTCCACTGATGTGGTCAATAATGCCTTGTACAAAAATAAACCTGAAGCAAGATTCAGTTAAACAATGAAACATTACGTGGTACATATTACACAATACAAATCGTATAAGCTGTTACATGTAATGCAACTTGGCGCTGCTTTCATTAAGGTTTATAAAAATGCTATGTGACATACTACAGTTTATGACAACCCTGTATTGTACAATATTTTGTACACTTATAATCTACCATTTGACCAGCATGGATGGCAGCATCCCCAAGATTGTCAGGTTTCTTCAGGTATAACCATAATAAGGTTATTAATGTGTGCTTACTATTCTTTATGCTGGTATGCTAAAATTAGTTTGTGCAAAACTAAAAAAAAAAATGGGATAGTGTATTGCCACTCTCCATTGGTAATAGGTCTGTAAATGAGATTCTACTCAGCGATCACAAAGCACACCCTGAGTGTTCATACTTCCCTGCCACAACAAGCACAGTATTATACAGTGTAGTTCACATATGAGAATTTATTTGCATACTAATGTATATAATACACTTAACTGCTGCAGTACACTGAGATATTCTTGTAAACCTGGATAATGAAATACTGAATATATCCACAGCAAAAATATGCTTCACATCTGCTTAAAAATAATACAGAAACACACAGCTTACCATGCCAAATAAAATTAATACCATTTAACACTTATGTACACATGGTGCAGTACAATAATCTGCATATTTTCATAGGCCAAAACTGACTAGAAGCCAGGCACTCGACTGACTATGCTGAGATATACTGTAATTTGTCTTTAACCTTCACAATCTTCTGCAAGAACTCTAGTTGTAATAACTGTCATGGCATTAAAATTTTATGATATCATAAAAGGATATTAAGTGTCCTTTACCACAGGTTGAATACAATGGTCAAAATGAAATGCAAATTAAATGACTGTACCTTATACTGGTACAGAGAGAAATTTTTATATAGCACCTATTACAAAAAACTTACAAATATTACTGTACAGTGTTAAAAATATTAAATCACATAAAATACAAACATGCTTTCAAAAATAGTTACATGCATCAGTATTACAGCTGATTGTGAAATAAAACTACTGTATTTTTCTTGAGAAATGGGATATGTGATGGGATATGAGAGGTCTCAATGAGGTCATAAGGCTAGTGAGACAAGCACAGCACTTTTGATGATCACACACGGGTCCACAGAACGGGGTTCCCAATCTCTGGTCAGCAAAAATTTCCCTGACTTTTCTAAGAATTCTGACAAAATTCCAGGTATATTTTCATACTTTGCTAAGTAAAATTTTCAAGTGTAATTTTACACTTGATGGGTAACATGACTAAACGATTCAAAATTGATTAGTAAAAATCACCATGATTTGTTCATTACTGAGGAGTGAAGCTGCCATAGCCATTCAGATTACAATTAATCTTAACTTGTACACATGGAACAAAATAATAAAAAATGCACCTTAGCATAAACCTCAATTTTCACCAAAAATTTCCCTGACATTTCCATGATATTTTTAAAAATTACAAAATTCCCTGACTTTTCCCTAACTGGATTTTTTTTTTTTTAAAAGTTTTCCAGAGGTGGTGGGAACCCTGACAGAAGCAAGGGCAGAACAGTGTACAGGATTTTTAGTTGACAAGCACCTGCCTAGAAAAATAAAAGAATTTTCTCTACTAATAGAAGAGTAGCAAGTCTAACTATTGAACTGCACAAGATGATTAATATTCAGACCAGCCATGTATTACACTCTATATCATCATCCAATCCTGTGTTGCCTCATGAAGGGCAGAAGAGCCCAGGGCTGAGACCAATCACCCCTTGGATATAAACCTGCCCAGGCTCAATCTGCCATAATTACCCACTAAGCCACCAGGCACCATAATTTGGTTATATGGTTATCACCCACCATGGTATTTGTTTGCTGGTGCACAGGAAACAATTTGGCTTGTCACTTAGTGCAAAGTCACCCATAGACAGAAGGAAGAGGAAAGAATAAAGGAGGAAAGAAATGAAAAAAAATAAAATCTATAAAGAGGCTATGAGAAGAGAAAGTCCCAAACCTGGAATATACAAGTATTAGAGAGATTCAAAAGGGTGGTAAAGGGCTAGGAAGAGGGGGAAAGTAGGTGAGACTTCTGTGAAACATATTAACATTCATTCATTCAGTATCGAATCCAGTACTGCCCCATGAGGAGTACATGAGCCTGGGGCTAGGCATTGTGTGTGCAATAAACCCTAACCATCCCTTGGATATAAACCTGCACCGGCTCAATTTGACTGGAGTGCTGTAATTACCCACTAAAACACCAGGTGCCATAATTTGGTTATATGGTTACCACCCAGCATAGTAAATGGTTTCCTGTTTTCCTGGTGAACAGGAAACCATTTGGCTTGTCAGTCTTATAAAACCAGAGGTGACACTTTGGTTACAGTAAATTCTCACGTGATGAACACTTGCCAATACAAAGCAGGAAACTGACAAGAAAAAGAACCAAATAACATATCCAACAACAAAATAAATTTCACCCTCAATGAAAACATGCACTGGATGGCAAAAATTTATAAATTCACTGAACACAGTAGATGTAGGAACTGACCACAGAATGGTGAGATGTGCAAAAATATATTTCAAGGGAAAAAGTGGAATGGGGGGGGGGCTGATCTATACGAAACAGGAATATTTTACACTGTAAGAGAGAAGGAAATGGAGATTGGATAGCCAGTTCACTGTAAAGTACACAGATAAAATGACAACAAAGAACACATACATGATGACATCATAAGAATTCTATTTTAAAAATCCCGAAGCAAGAACATATGAAGTAAGCTTTCATAATGTTATAAAATAATAATAATCGTCATCATAAAAAATTTTCAAAGAAATAAAGGAAGACATGGTACAGGGTATCAGATATCTGTGACGGTAAAAATAAATAAATAAATAAAAATAAATAAATAAAAAATAAAATTCAACATGAACACTGTTGACCAAATTGTGAGGGATGGAAGTGGGGGGGGAAAAAAAAAAGAAAAAAAAGTGGCAGACACATACTGTATGTTTGTTCTGAGATTCATCATTATTATTCCAATCCTAATTCTCACCTATGAGATAGGGTGAGGCAGACTCCAGAAACAAAGAGATATACAGTATAAAAACAGAACTACTATCTTTCTGCATGTTTGACATAATAGGCCACATAATCATTTACATATGATCTAAGTCCTTGAACTTGTTGTTGCCAGGTATTATATCATCATCATCCAATCTTACATTGCCCCATGGGAAGCGTAAAAGCCCAGTGCTAGGCATGTTGGTCCTGACATTTAAGATGAGAATGACCAGCCTCACTCATCCCTGAGTGGCATTACATGAGCAATAAACCCCAACCACCCCTTGGATATAAACCTTCACCAGCTCAATCTGAATGGAGTGCTGTAATTACCCACTAAACCACCAGGTGCCAAAATCTGGTTATATGGTTACCACCCATTGCAGTAAATGGTTTCCTGGTGTACAGGAAAACATTTGGCTAATGACTCAGTGTACAGTCACCCACAGGCAGAAGGAAGAGGAAAGAATGAAGGAAAGACAGAAGAGGGAATGTAAAGTCAACCATAGGAAAAAGGACGAGGAATGAATGAAGGAAAGAAAGAGAGAAGAGGATGGAAGGACAGAAGGATGGAGGAGAGGAAAAGGCAGACACCCAAGAGCAACACTACATCAAAGGATAAAAAGACAACTTCACTCATGAATGAAAAGATGAAAGAAGATACGTGTCACAATTAAAAAGTCAAAATAAGCAGAGGCAGGTCATATCTTCTTTAAAAATATATTATACATCCAGGCTATAACTTATATACAAGAGTCACAACCCAGAGAAGAAGTGTTAGGAAGAAACAGGCAGTGAATAAGATGGCAGACTATGATGTAGCAATTAAACAACTAGCAGATCTGTGGAAAGGGTTGAGAGGCCTTTGTACTAGTTAACTGACACATGCTGCTGATGCTGATAACCAAGTTTCAAACCTCTTATGAGAGATACAAAGTAAAGCAGAAGTGAACTATTACAGGAAATGAAAACCAAATCCAGTTACTGAGTGCATGAAACAGCTGTTCTGAGTTATGATGTACTGTTGCTGCTGTTGTTGGGTTGCCCTTGACACTAAGGCAGTATTGTTCTGAAACTGCTTCTGACTGATAAATTACACTGTAAACTAATAACAAATGAAGAAGTTCTGTGAGGATGCAACACTGAAGATTTACAAAAACTTGTCTGGAATGCATATGTTCATGTTTACGAAGAGAATAATATGGAAAAAAAATAAGCATCTACACCTTAAGCAATCTTAAGCTACAATATCTTTTAAATGTTTCTTGAGCAACTATTTACAAAATCATAAAATAATCAATAAAATAATATTATATACACATAAAGTACTGACAAAAAAATCACAATAACATACTCATCAGTGTATAAGAACACCCACAATGGTAGCTGAAAAGGTCCTGAGGCTAGGCTACGGAAATCCAGATCATTTCAACTATATGAAACCACCCTACGTCCCTGGCAGGATTTCTATTTATCTATCTACTGCCAGACGCCTCAATCCCATAAGGGATGGCCACAAGCAAATTGCCTACATGCTGCCCTGTCCAATGCCATTTCAATGCCCAGCTCCCAGCTCGCACCCCCCTCTCTCATATACCTCTCCACTCCATCCCTCCATCTCATCCTCAGCCTCCCCTCCCCTCTCCCCTCCTCCACCTCATTCACAAACACTTTCCTTGTTAGTCTCTCACTCTCCATCCTTCCATATGGCTAAACCATTTCAATGTATTTCCCGTAACATTTTCTATCACATCCACATCCACACTACGATGCTCCTTGACTTACTGGCAGGATTTAGTAACAGAAAAGTCACCAGTCACATCTTGGATTCAAACCATGGCAGGGTAGCACAGGTTCTTCAATGAACAGAAACCTCTATCAATAATGCCACTAAAGTATATTAATAAACTGGCTATTTCATCAATGACAGCTTTCCTCTCAGGAGATGGAACAAAGTTTGTCTTACATTGTTGGTGTTTTTCTCATACACAAAGTGTTGTTAACTGGAACTAATGTATAACATAAAATTGGAAAATGTATTTGTGACACACAGAGAAAAAATAAATAAAGAAATAACATCTGGTCCAAGAAAATAAACATCACGTACGGAATACCTTGCTGTGAGAAAATAAACATCACGTATAGGATACCACGCTGTGAGAAAAGAAACTTCATAATTATTCTAGGTCTTGATCTAAACAGCCCTGATAATGCAATAATGATGTATGCAATACTATTATAATATGGATGGTATAATGATAATGGTACACCATGAACAAGGTATTAAGGAAAGAACAATAATTATAATGTACTGTATTCAGAAAGACCAATTAGGATGGAATGAGACCTAGATAACATTCCATGGATTGCTGGTTGATGCAACCATGGAAGCAATCTCAGAACGCAGCATCAGTCATGAAACAGAAACAGTCTTATACAGACAGAAAACTAAAATTTACAAACTTTCAGTTATCTAGTAGTTATTATAGGCAGTCATGTACTAAAAAATAATAATAATAATAAAAATAAATAACTATATGGTCTCTACCATTATTCAATAGCTGTTGCTCTACTCTGTAAAGAACTGTGCCACAAAATTTCCTATTCCCAGGAGAATGATAGTGGTGTGGAGAGCAGCTATGGGTACTGTAAGGCGATCACGGTAGTACAGAGCCAACATGTGTGTGATACACGGCAGCAGGAAGATATATGCCAGCCCAGAGATAGCACCAACCCATCTGCAGAACATAAATAAGTATATAAATATGCATCAGCTCTTGGACTGTAAATTAGCAACTTTGCATTTTCCTTACAGTAACAACATGATTTACCTATGCTCATGAGAAACACTAATAAAAATGTTTTAGAATATCATAATTAACCCTTTGGCCAATATTCATGATTCCTGTTTATTCAACTTGCACTATGATTTCATTCACCTCAAAGAAACTCATCACAGTCAAAGAATTGAAAGAACACATTTAAAATTAAGAAAGCTCTTCAATCCCTTTCTATAAATGTTCACAGGAGCTCCAAGACTGAATCATAAATGTACATGACAGGTGGTGAGGCAGTATTCTCCAATATACGACAACACTGTACGACAAATATTACAAGCACTGGCTGAAACCAATCTCATAATGTCTTACCTAATAATGAATCCAATATTTGGATAAAATATGGCCACCAGGACAGACAACGTCACAAGGACAGCGTTCAAAAGCATGACCTGCCAAAGTTTAAATGGGTGGCCAGGTCCCAGAAAATAGGTGAAGAGTTGATTGCGTATGAAGAAGCCCAGCAATGGATAGACAGTAAGGATTTGGAAGAAGAGGAAACCACGCACCACTGCTAGCAACACATCATGAGGTGGGAAGTTGTCCAAGAAGTTCTGTAAAATACAAAATAATTCTTGAATACTGTTCACTGGAGAATTCTGAATATGGATCTAAACACTGCCTGTATATACTGTTTGTATATCTAAGAATGAACCCTGAAAATTTATAGGGCTTATAAGTATAGGAAACAATGGTGTCTGCTTCTGGTATTCTATCTCTCTACCTATCACATGGTCCTTTATTGCTCCATCAGAAGTGTGGGGGCCTGGGGATGGCTACATAGTATTAACCCCTAAAGACTTATGTCTGCCAAATGACAGTTTTGGAGAAAGTAGCATAAAGTAATATGTCTGTTGATGGTAGAGCCTACCAAAAACTGGCGGTAGGTAGAACCACCCCTTATATGATGTATATGGTACCAAGCCAATGGGAATTATGGTCTCTGGTGGGGTATGGCCGGATTGGGCCTCTAGAGAGGGGGGTGACCCCCCCCTCCTCGCCACCTCTCCGCCAACCTCTATCCCACTGGGCCCTCTCCTCACTATGGCTTCCCAACCACCCATTCCCCCATATACTCCCTGGATACTGTAGCTGGTGTGCATAGCAAGCATACTTCCTCCCTCCACCTTCATCCTTTCCCTTTGTTTCCAGGGAAATGGGGTTTTACCTTACTACGCACCACTATAAACTTTATTTTCCTTTCATATCATTATTTCACCTTGCTTTATGCCTAGGATTATATAACACATTGTTTACAGTTATGTTTGTATGATTATTAGCCATTCTCTAGCAGATTCAGGGGTAGACATTTTTTCATTTTTGATGGTTGCTAGTACAGAAACCACTGGACATATGAGTGTGAGATATACATTTGCAGGTGTGTAAATTCAAGCTTTTGAAATCTGTAAGAAAAAAATACAAACTGAGAAACTCGAAAAATCAGACCTTAATTGTGGTTCTGGGGATAGGTGGTCAGAGAAATTTGTGGTCTTTAGGAATTAAAAAGTATAAACTAGGGCAACCTCACACATTATCAAACATGTGAAATTGGTGAGAGGGAAATTTATTTGGAATACAACTCTATAATTTTTCTTATATTTCAAGTCCTACATTCCATGACCAAGTACAGTCAGTCTGCTTTTACCTGACTGAACTAGGCCACCCCCCACAATGCATAAAGTCCAATAAGCACTAGTTATGAGGTAACAATGAGTCTCCTTCGTTACTACTGTACTCAAATCAATTCTCCAGTCTGACAACACTCTGCCATCAAATGAGCTGAAAAGGATTAGGAATCTTTGTCAGATTAGAACAAATGCTACACACACACACACACTTACATCAACATCGTTATCATCATCATCCGGACCTCCTTTCACACCCTAGAGCAGAGTGAGGAGTAACAACATCCAGATATCCCAAATTTGCCCAATCCACTGGGCCATGCTTCCCTTCGCTCTCCATTCAAGCCCCAGGAATCCTGGCTCTATCTGATACTTACATCAACTACACAGTATTTGGGCAGTGGGAAGGCAGAGTAGAAGAGCACTCCGATGGGTATATAAGTGAGTGCCACTAGCATATACGCCAAGGACAAATCTCGCACCTGTGGGCAAAAGAAATTGATAGACACTTCCTTTCGAATTACTTACACTAACTTGCCCCCTTTGAACTGGTGACATAATTCTATGCATTCTTACTTTCTCTAAGTAACTGTGTTCAGCTGTAGTGACAGGGTTAATGATCGCTATATTTGAGCACTCCAGTTCTAAACTGAATAAAAATGCTCAGAGATACCAAGAGTAAACCAATAAACATGTCACTGGACTGAAGGGTTAAAAAGACCATGAATATTTTCAAACTGTAGTCATTCCTCATCACTCAAAGCCTATTTTCCACTATTTCTGAGGGTTAAGAGCAACAGAGATGCTGGGAAGGATACCAATAATCATCTCCCCAATACAAAAAAGGGCATTTTTCTGGCCCTAACTCCAACCCCATTTAGGTACTTGTTATAGCATACAAAATAACTTCAACCACCATCCAACAGTCTAGTACAACTGACTGTCCAGCATCTAATGGTAACTTAATGTATAAGTGACCTCTTCTATACTTTAAAAGTGCTCTCTACTGTGGTCCTGGAGAAAGGCTCCTCCACATGATGGCACCAATAATTCCCCCCTCCCCCCATGTGTTCAACTCTGGGCATAGGCTTTACAGTCTGCTATCAAGGCCCAGCAGTCCTCCTACATACACGCCTCTACATGTCACTACTTCAGCGCTAACAACCACCATCCATACTGAATATTTGCTAGGGCTGTCTCATACAGGACTGGTGTATTGGTATTAGCAGGGGTACTTTTATGACATGTTGGCGGGTCTTCTGCGCAATCAGTAAAGCCTGATTTAATGAAATTAAAATCCTTAAACTGTTCCCTGCCCCATCGGGGATTTGAACTTGGGTCCGTTAGGACTACAGGCCACCTTTCTACCGACTGAGCCACCGCCTCCCCCAAATATACTGTACTTAAGTGACTCTGATGCCAGGTTATAAAAACATGCCTCATTTCATTCCCTTTCCCCTTTCAAAAGGAAGATGGCGAACAGCAAGAGAAAGGCTATTGTTGTTGCTTTTGCTTAACACTGGTCTGCCTAACCAAGCAGTCCCATCAACATCTGGAAGCATGGCATTATCATTACTATCCCCAAACCCAACAAAGACCCCACTTTACCTTCCTCACACCGCCCCATCACACTCCTCTGCACCCCCTCCAAAGTCACTGAAAGACTGGTACTACAACTAGTTACACCTCACACCCCCCTAGCCCCACCACACCATGGTTTTAGGCCACTACAATCCACAAACAATCTTCTTACAGACCTCACACAGAGAGTTTTTGATGGCATGAATTCAACTAGGCCACCACATAGAACACTCCTTGTCACACTAGACATTAGTAAAGCTTTTGATTCCATCCCTTTCCACAACCTCACAAACAAAATATTCAACACAAACATGCACAATAACACAAAAAGATAGCTAGCAAACTACTTAGCAGGGAGATATGCACATGTAACTTTTGCTGGTCAGTCCTCGAACATCAGAAACTTCACAAATGGTGTCCCCCAAGGATCTGTCTTGTCTCCTACACTCTTCAATCTATACATGCGTGACATACCACAACCCACACACAACAAATACACATAGCTTCCTATGCAGATGACATAACACTTACATGCACACACCAAAATGCAAATACTGTCACACAAATCCTCCAACCTTACCTCAAAACACTACATGAATGGTTCACCACAAACAGACTCAAAATAGCTCCAGCCAAATCTACAGTGACCCTTCTCACAAACTGGACAGCAGAACACAGTCACATTTCACACCTCACCACAGACAATACTCCCCTACCACACACACACTCACACACAAAATCCTTGGTGTAACATACAACATCAATGTCATTTAAACAACACATCACAAACATCAAAAATAAATTAACACCTAGACACAATGCCTTGAAGTCACTTGCCCATACAACATTTGGACACAACAAAGAAACCACCACCACAGTATACAAACAATATATACGTTCAGTGATGAATTATGCAAGCCCTGCTTGGGCTCCAAACCTCACTGAAACACACTGCAACACTCTTCAGACCATACAAAACAAGGCCTTAAAAATAATCACAGGCTGCACAGCTACTACACCTACAGACCACCTACACCAAGAAACCAAAGTCCTCAAAGTCAAGGATCACCAAGACATGAGAGGCACCCAAACTCTCACTGCAGCCTCCACAAACCCACAACATCCACTACACTACATGGCAGCATATCCACATACACCAAAGAACATCAAAACAACACCCAGCACATGATATCTTACACAAATACTATCATCTCTTCCCCCCTGCCTGCCTCAGACCAGCTTCCAGAAGCATATTCATACTCAAATCATTCGCCGTTCCATTCAGTTACTCAAAGACAACACATAGCTGCATGCACGGCTTCCTGATATCCATCCTTCTGAATCCTATCTCCCCCGTGAGGACAGGGTCCACCTGGGCAGGCTGAGATGTGGGCATCATCCAGCCCTCTTGAGTTATCAGAAGAGGCTGGATGACTCCATCGCTGATGCCTGTCCAGGATGTAACACAGCACCCCATACTATTAAGCACATAATGGAAGACTGCATTGCACACAATCACTTATGCCAACAACACAACATACACTCCTTGAGAGCTCTGTGGGAAAGCCCAGCCTCTGCCGTGGCCTTCCTTCGGGACTCGGGGCTGTTTGGCCAGACTGCCTAGGGAACAACAACTACTACTACTACTGCTGATTTGAAACTGTTCCTATGGAGTTGTCCTAAATGTTCCTTACACCAATGACAGTCTGTCACCATCCTAGTGTAGCACATGCTGTGCAGTGCTCCATTATGTGTGCTATGTTGTGTGGGGCTATTCTACAAATGGGGCAAACGTCATCTGTGCGTCGACCTAACCCAAAGCTGTACCGGTAACTTAGGAGGGTCGGATGATATCCTGAACTAAGCCTAGGTAGAACTTAATCTGATCTCTTTAAGGATACTTCTCATGGGTGGATGTCATGAGGGGCAGCTTGTAGTACTGGTCTGTTTGAGGTGTTGTTAAATGCTTTGTGGAGGAAGCAGGTGTTTATTTATTTACCATATTATTTTTCCCCCAAGGAGAAGGGTAAATTCAACCAGCAGGCCACTGGCTTCACATTCAGATGAGGATGGAGCGGCCACTACAGTACTACTAGAGTATTGCTATCTACTATAGTGTACATATGACCCATTCTAAGTAAGGTAGGTGTATCACACAATACAATCTTATTAAGCACTTCTTCAGTGCATTAAAAGAACCACAAGCACTAGATTTATGGGTATTTGTTTAATACAGGTAAGGCGATATTTGCTAAACAATTTTTCAGTAACCTTAAACACAAGTAATTCCTAATACTCCTGTATATACTGTAACTCTGGAGGGGTTCTGATTACATACAAATGTTATGAAGCTTACAACAATAACATCTGATATATTTCTTAATCTGGCACTCTCCTTGTCACCAAGGATACTGATACTTTTGCTATATTTTTCTTCCATCTCATAGATATTAAAACAATAACAACAACAGATATCTTCCTATGAATCAATAAATAAGTACATTTGTGAAGTCTGCACACAGTCAAGACTTGGTACTGACATTGTTCTCCTGGTGTCGGTTTCCCTGCATGATGGTAACCACACAGTTGTGGATGAAATATGCCAGTGATAATGTTCCTGTCAGGCACATGAAGCTCCCCTGTATAAATGGAAATATTCATCAGACAATAAGATATGCAGTAAACAATGAACCAATATGTTCAATAATTTTCTGACAAAAAGACTTGCCATTTGTAAATATGCATAATAATGACAATAATATGTTGTCTTCAAGACAAAATTAACAAAAAGGTGAGTCTGAACACAAATACTTGGTACCACAGGACAAAATAACCTGCAGTTACTATCAAATATCAGAATTTTAGGAAAATACATCAGCAGCAATAGTCCACATCCTCCACTGCAGTTCAAATTACAAACCACATGCCTTATAAAATACAGTGTAAGGCCTATACTATTGTAGTGAAATGCTAATTAAAACATACTGATCTGTAATCTCGTATTATTTGTGCAAGTGCCTATATCTATCTATCTGTCTATATATATTGCTGTACTGTATGTATGTATGTATATATATATATATATATATTGTATATACTGTATATATAGAGGTGGGTGACAGAATGACTTGGAGGTGTTTTGTCTGCGGCCACCCTTTGTGGGATTAGGGCGTTGGGCTATAGACAGATAGATAGCATATGTGTGTATATATATATATACAT
>JAGKTI010000006.1:144916-162315 GCA_018397915.1 Birgus latro | reverse complement strand
ACCAGAAAATAATCTATCTGGCTACTATTTCCCCCGGACTCGTACGTAATCAATCTACTCACTCTTTTTCTAAAATGTGTGTTGCACACAATCATGTCCATAGCCTCCCCAAACTCGAGTATTCTTTCCCCTTCCGCATTCCTCACACCATATGCACATCCTCCATGGACTCCTTCATAACCTTGAGCTGCTTCACCAACATGACCATTTAAATCCCCTCCCAGAACCACTACCTCATCATCACCCTTACCACTTACTACACGTATTAAATCATCCCAAAATCTATCCTTCTCTGCGTCATCCAATCCTACCTGCGGAGCATATGCTGATATAACTGAAACCATCACCCGTCCGATCAAAATTTTCACTACTATTATCCTATCACTTACTCTCATGACATTCATAACATACTCCACCCATTTCTCCGCAACCAACACACCCACACCCCCATATCCGTCAGTTCCCCCCTGCCAAAACAACTTATAGTAGCAATCCTTCCCAGCAATCTTTCTGGCTGATCCACCCCTGTACCGGACTTCCTGCAGACATGCCACATCCACCCACCTCCTCCTAAATGCCTCAACAACTTCCCCTGCTCTTCCTCTCAAACTTCCCACATTCCACGAACCCACCCTAAACCCCCTGGGTGATTTGCTGTCCTCAGGCTTGCTTTGGTGCTTGTTTTTGTAGTTCATAGTCGGTAAGATAAAGGGGGGTAAACATTCCAAAGGCCCGACCCATTGCACAGACCCAGGTCCAGGCAATGGATCTGGGACCCCTAGCCCACCAGCTTACTAGTGGCTGTGGTAGTGGCCTCGGGGCACCCTGCCAGGACACCTGCAGGGACACCCTCCAAGCGCGGCTTGGCACTGCAACTGCCCCGCCATTATACACCCACTGATAGGGCAGCCTCCTGGGGCGCTACTCCCAGGTTCGGGCCCCTCTCTAATGAGCGGAAGCGGCAGCCTGGGAACTGCAATGCCCTGTACCCTCTAGCACAGGTTCGAGCCCCATCTCGCCCCGGACCCATGATCTATGCCGGCGGAACCCCAGTCAAGCCTCCCCCCCAAAGTCCGCCACTAGGTAGCGGGGGCAAAGTTTTCTGGCCGCATGCCCTTGCTGGCGTCAACCCCTGTAACGTAGTGGGGTATGTTGTGTGATATGTAAAGCGCATGTGGTGTAGTGCATAGGATAGTTAGAGGAAATGTTTGGGAGAGTATGCTGGTCTACTCTCCATGTTACTGTCACACTGAAAAGGTCAGCAAAGGAGGATGATTAGGTAGCTAGTGAAAGGAGCTCCAGCTCTCCCTATCACCAGCATTCCATTCCCCTCGGGAGTACTACCCTGTTCGGCCCGTGCTACAGCCTCCTCCTACGAGTTAGTTGTTTTTATGGGGTGGGGCACTAACCTGCCACCAACCCTTTTAGTCGCCTCTTACGACAAGCAGGGATACTGGGGGAGAACTCTTGAAAAACCCCCTACCCCCAGGGGGTATTAAAAAATCACACAAATTTAACATCCTACAATTGATGATTTAACAATTTATTTATGTAGTAGGTGGGGGGGCGCTCACCATCCACTCACTCGAAGTAGTGCTGCTCTCGGGAGTCTGCCCTTTCATCTTCTCCATCCTTCTTTTCTTCCATCATCTTCTGTCTTTCTTTCCTTCATTCTTTCCTCTTCCTTCTGATTATGGGTGACTCTACACTGAGTGACAAGCCAAATGGTTTCCTGTACACCAGGAAATCATTTACTACACTGGGTGTTAACCATATAACCAAATTTTGGTGCCTGGTGGTTCAGTGGGTAATTACAGAACTCCAATCGGATTGAGCCAGTGAAGGTTTATATCCAAGAGGTGGTTGGGGTTTATTGCTCATGTAATACCACTCAGGGATGAGTGAATCTGGTCACTCTCATCTTAAATGTCAGGACCAACTTGCCTAGCCCTGGGCTCCTACTCTCCTCATGGGGCAATGTAGAATTGGATGATGGATGGATGGATTTAAGCATATCTGTCTGCATTTGATGCAACTCACGAACTCTAAATTTTTCCTTGAGCATATAACCATTAGTCTTTTAATTTAAGTGACAATAGATGATACAGTAAACCCTTGTTATAATGGATTTCAGCCCTAACAAATATGGTCATGAATCCTCCCCCTTAACAAGATAACAGACATACCATATACGAAGGTATGTGACGAGTTTATTCTGCTTACAGCTACTGTACTATGTTATTTATACAGCATACTATATTATTTTCTAATTATTTAAAATTTATTTCATAGCAAACAATGTGTAAGCAATGTGCATGGTACTGTTTGTTTAATATTAATAAAGTTAATTTTTAACAGGTTGTTACAAGATGGATGGCTACCATCAATCCTGAGAGGTACAGTACTATGATTTCCTGCACACCAGGAAACCATTTACTATGCTGGGTGGTAACCATATAACCAAATTTTGGCGCCTGGTGGTTTAGTGGGTAATGAAAGTGCTCCAGTTGGATTAAGCTGGTGAAGGTTTATATCCAAGGGATGGTTGGGGTATATTACTCATGTACTGCCACTCAGGGATGAATGAGGCTGGTCACTCTCATCTTAAATGTCAGGACCAACTTGCCAAGCCCAGGGCTCCTACGCTTCCCACGTGCAACGTAGGATTGGATGACGGATGAATGGATTAGCTGTTTTGTCATTAAGACCATACTGTAATTTAATGTAAATGCACAATGAGTAGATATCCCTTAGGTAGATATGTGAAAACTGAGAGATACTGTCTGCTACCAGATACACTTTTATGCTACACAAGGATATCAATACATGACTGATGACAATATGGATAAAACAAGTACAGGCATACCCTGGTTTAATGATGTTATTGGTTAAGTAAAAACCCATCGCTAGGTGGGGTATCGTATCTCGGGGACAATTAAACACGTAAAGTATAGGGATGAGTTTTTGAACCTTGGGTTTCGCCCCCAACCAAGTCCTAAACTCAACCAAATGAGTCCAAAAAAAATTTAATGCCAATCTAAATGGCCTAACGGTTGCAAAAGAAGCTAACCTATGCCTAAAACCAGTGACTGTCTCATTTGTACCCAGTCAAGGTCACTGGAGAATGCAATCTCTAACTCATATTCAAACTCGGTAGAGAAGAAGCAGCAGCACTGTATACAAACCCACCATCAGACAGTCCCGGGACAATTAAATAAACATCTGTTGTGCCTAATAATAATGTGTGAATGACACAGAATCGTCCAAGGTGCGAATTGCTGTGACTTGGAACAATTAAATAAACATCTGTCCTGCATAATAATAATGCATGAATGACGCAAATCGTCCAAGGAGCGAATTTTTGTGACTTAGAATTGTTGATGCTTTGACGGGGAAGGCGATCGATGATGCGATCGGGACTGCCTCTTCAGTGGCCCCTCTTTATGTTGTTTTTGTTACTATTCTGGCTGCTGAGCTCCTTCATTTTATTTTCTCTTATTTTCCAACATTTATTTTGAAATTCCTTTGTATTTTCAGAGGGTTTTCCCTTGAACAGCGCAAATGTTAGCACATGATTTATCGATCGATAATGCAATCGGGATAGCCTGTTCAAGGGCCCCTCTTTATGTTGATTCAGTTACTGTTCTGGCTGCTGAGCTCCTTTATTTTTTTCTCTCTTATTTTCCAACATACATTTAGAAATTCCTATGTATTTTCAAAGCATTTTCCCTTGAACAACCCGAATGTAAACATTTGATTTACCGATCAATGATGCGATCGGGATAGCCTGTTCAAAGGCCACTCTTTAAGTCGTTTTAGCAAGGTACTGTTATGGTTGATGAGCTCCTATATTTTCTCATCATCATTGTCCAGACCTCCTTTCCCACTCTAGGGCAGGGTGAGGAGTAGCAATGTCCAGACAGCCCAGATTTGCCCAGTCCAATGGGCCACGCTTCCATTCACTCATCATTCAAGCCCCCGGAAACCTGGCTCTATCTGATACATCAAAAACATTCATCACGTTCTGTAGCTTCACATAAATGTATCCAACAGTCAATCCGGACACTGTCATGTCAACAAGGAGTGCCAAATTCCTGACCATGCACTTCTCCTCACAATATTCATCCAGCCACATTGATCTCTTGCCAGTCCCCTAGCCTAACCAACTTCCATGCCTCTCTTCCCCACACACTCATCCACCATATCCCTCCACCTTCTCCTTGGCCTACCTCGCCTCCTCCCTCCTTCAAATTTGTTCAGATATACCTTTTGCACCCCTCTATTGTTATCCATTCTCTCCACATGACCATATCATCTCAGTGCACTCTCTTTGATTCTAGTCTCCACAGACTTCCTCACTCCACATCTTTCATGAATCACATTATTTCGTATTCTATCCACTCTCTGTAATCCACAGACATTCCTCAGCAGTCCGATCTCCACTGCTCTTACTCCTGACTTTTCACTTTCATGCCACACCATAGTCTCACATCCATATGTTAACCCGTCACGTCCCGACCAATTTCAAACCTACAATACCCCAAAATCCCGAGCATTTTTGGAACAAATTTTTATTGGCTCAAACCTTTGCTTTTGGTGAGAAACATCAAAAATTCATAGAGAAATCGCGATCCTGTGCTTAAAAATGTTGGTACAGGTGTCATGCAACCTTATGTTTTCCTTCTTTTTCAGGGTACCTGGCTAAAGAAAACGAACTATGGAAGGGTTAACTAATTCAAGCCACTTTCAATTACATATTTATTTATGTACTTGGTACGAATTTATGTGTAGTAACAGACTATATTGGTTTTCACACATTTATATAGGCAATAGAAGCATTGTTCAGTCACCAAACACATCCACATATGGCACCTTCCTTTATGACATTACCACCTCATCACTTCTGTTTGTTTCTTGCTCTAGCTTCTTTATTTCTTTGTCCTCCACCTCAGGAATCACTTTCACCATGAATTTCGTCACTGGAGAGACAGTAGGGCAACATACCTTTACTGGCCAGGTTACTGCTAACAGGTGAATTGCCCAGTGTGGGGGAAGGGGGGGTTAGGGGCGGCCAGGCAGTATCCCCGCTTGACAGCAGGTAGAGGAAGGTCTCTCACATATGCCTACCAAAAATCACCCATGAAACTTGAAAATTGTGCAAATTATCACCCTTGCAATTGCGCGACATACACGTACGTTGATGGGTGTAGCTGTGACAAAACATCGTGACGTACCCATACGTCGATGGGATTCCTCGGGTTAAAGCTGGCACTAACACTACTTCATGTAAGCCTCGTGCAGCTGCAACAGTCAAGCCTGTTTCTTAGCACCAGCTACTATCCTTCCTTGTGTCATTCTACTTTCCACTTCTTTTGCACATTTCCTCTCTTTTCTATCACTGAGAGTTGAACTCTCTCATCAGTTCCAGTCTCTCTCCATTCACTGTAACATCACACTGGGAGTCACCTTCTCTCTTAATAACCATCATTTTGCTCTTTTCTACGTTTATTCTCAAGGCACGGAGCTCACAGACATTAGTAAATCTCTGCACTAGTCTACCAAGTTCTTGTCCCGTATTTGCAAGTAGTACTGCATCATTAGCATACACCAAATTTGAGATATTCCATCCATGACCATTCATTACCAACACCATCCCCCTCTCCATTATTCATGTTTTTACTTCTCTCATCACCCCATCCATATATATACTGAACAAACGTGGGGACATCACACAACGTTGTCACAAGCCCACACCAGTTGTGAACCATTCACTTACATCCCCATTTACCCTTACACATTTCACTACCACCATAAAAACTTTTGACGGCACCCAACAGCTTACCATCTACACCGCACATGCACAAAACCTTCCACAATTCTTCTCCGTCTACTTTGTCGTGTGCTTTTCCCAGATCCATGAATGCCATTAACACAGTATAATCTTTCTCACAATCCTTCTTCTTTATTATTTTCTCTCTTATTTTCCAAAATTTATATAGAACTTCCTTTGTATTTTCGACTCATTTTTCCTTGAACAGCCCGAACGTAAACAAATGATTTATCAATGTCACAGTTTTCATCAGTGCATGAAATATTTACTCTCTGTTTTCATAATTATTCATATTTATCTATAATCACTGTTATGTATTCTATGATAGGTTAGATGACAGTTCAATGGTCAAACACAAAATATTCTTTGTTGAGTCACCTAGTTGTCCACACTGGTTTGTACCTCGTATGATGGGCGAGAATCCGTACCTCAAATAACAGTATTCACTCCATCTATGACTAAAACACATTAATTTAAGTGTCTGGATGTGATACTCTTCACCCTGCCTGAGGGTCAGCAGGGAGGTCAGTATGATGATGATGATGCTAAAAACAGTTTATAAATCAACCTAAACACAAAATTTAGGTCTAAAATATCATCAAAATCGTTAAAAAAAAATCAAAACCCATTGCAAAACCGGAGGCAGGCCTATGATAGGAGGGGTAGGATGGTATTTCTACCCCCGTCACTATTCCGGGGTATTGCATCTAGAGGTATCGTATATCGGGGTTTGCCTGTATTATACCAGAATCTCAATTGGTCACATTTGTGGCACAGCTGAATAATGTGCGTGATGATCTTATTATGCATAATACAGTAAACTCTCAATTATCTGTTGTTGCAATATCCGGCCCAACCCAGTATCCGGTGCTCTTGGCTCAGCTCTGTTAAAGCAATATCCGGTGAAATTATTCAACATCCGGTGCTGAAACAGGAGAAACTGGCAGTTCTATAAAATATCCGGCTGCAAGGCATATCAACTGGCTCATACACAGTAGCCAACCGGAGCCTGGGAAAACCCTGCAACACTATGTACTGTATCATGATTGGGCTACTCACCATCCACTCACTCGATGCAGTGTTGCTCTCAGGTGTGTGCTGTTTCTTCTCTTCCTTCTTTCCATACTGTAATGCTGTTCTCCGGTGTGTGCCCTTTCCTCTCTTCTTTCTTTCCATACTTCCTCTTCTGTCTTTCTTTCCATCATTCTGTCCTCTTCCTTCTGTCTACGATGACTCTACACTGAGTGACAAGCCAAATGGTTTCCTGTACACCAGGAAACCATTTAATATGCTGGGTGGTAACCATATAACCAAATTATGACGCCTGGTGGTTTAGTGGGCAATTAAGGCACCCCAGTCGGAATGAGCCAGTGCAAGTTTATACCACATCCATGGGGCAGTAGGGATTTATTGCTCAAATAATGTCACTCAGGGATAAGTGAGGCTGGTCAGCCACTCAGGGATAAATGAGGCTGGTCAGTCACTCAGGGATAAGTGAGGCTGGTCAGCCACTCAGGGATAAATGAGGCTGGTCAGTCACTCAGGGATAAGTGAGGCTGGTCAATCTCTTCTCAAATGTCAGGACCAACTTGCCTAGCCCCAGGCTCCTACACTCCTCATGGGGCAACACTGGATTAGAATACAAACGAATAAATGAATTTTATGCTTAGTTTAAATCTTTTACTCATGCGAAATTTTTAGGATAGAGGGACGAGATGGATAGTGACACAATATCCGACTCAACACCGAATGTTAAGCCAAAGGGGGGGTACTATGCAATACCCAGCATTATACTTTATTCGGCAAAGGGGTTGGGTAGATTATGCCAGATAATTGAGAGTTTACTGTATTGATTTCCAATACAGTTCTAAATGACCAGATAACCTAAAGATGAGAATATTCTTAAAACAATGCAACTACAATGAAAACAAGAATCAGGGACGAGTTGTACATGACATAATTTATGGTCAGAAAAACTCACCAAGAGAGTTAAAATAGGTGAAAATCTTTGCATCACGGAGGTTGAGTATAAAGATGAAGGGAACTACAAGGTAGAGAGGAACTGTGAGGTCCTGCTTCCACCACCGATGGAATGTCTCAACATCAGGGTTATCTAATCCAAGTCCTGACTGAGTGATGTTGGGAGGACACAGCAGAGAGTTGGATGAGTCATTGTGGATCTCACCCTGCACTGCATCTATGAAGATAGCAAATTATGAGAATACTGGTAAGCAATTACTGTATTTACATGCCAGAAATGGGATAACATGTCAGTGATATGCTGCAGCTGATGAGTCCTGCAAATTATAAAAATATGTAATGGGGTCATGTGCTTTTCTAAATCTCAAGAGTAGTAATATATTACATTCCTAAACCAAACTGGATTTAATTATTACTTTTACATACTACCTACTGCTACCAATACTTCAGAGGCATCATGGAGAGGTTCTGGGACAGAGAAGGCAGTGCCTCGCATGCCTCAACTTTGAATCCAAGAGGTGGCCATAGGTTTTTATATCAAGTAAAATGATGCCAGGGACTGTAGGTGATACTATGCCTTATATAGGTACTGCAGACTGCTATTTTTACCTCTTACTCTAGGATTCAGTAAGTTTTATCAGGCTGGTGGAGAAAGAGATAATACAGAGATTTGTGTCATTCATTCATTCATTCATCATCTAACCCAGTGTTGCCCCATCGCCACCTCTTGGATTCAAACTGAGGCATGTGAGTGCACTCCTTTCAATTGCAATAATCCATGTTTGCTCTCCCAAACTGTGATTTCTCACAGTCAAGGCCAACAGCAATAAGGTCCCCTCTCCTGGTTTCATCCCACATATTCCTTGCAGTGTCCACAGGTGGTACTATCTTTTGTATGACTATTGTCTAATTTTACAGGAGAAACATACTGGAAAGAAAAGGGAACTGTATTTTGTTTTTGTTGATTTGGAAAAGGCCTTTGACAGAGTCCCTAGAGAGGTGGTGAAGTGGGCAATGAGAAAGCTGGGGTTGGAAGAGTGACTGGTTAGGGTGGTTATGGCCATGTACGTGGGTGCTCGCACCCAGGTAAGAGTGAATGGAGATTTGAGTGATGAGTTTTTTGTGAATGTTGGTGTGCATCAGAGGTTAGTTTTGAGTCCCTTGTTGTTTATCATGGTACTTGAAGTCCTCTCACGTGACTTCAGAGATGGACTCCAGTGGGAGATGTTTTATGCTGATGATTTGGTGTTGATTGCAGAGAATGAAAAGGAGGCGGAGTAAAAAATTGAGGAAGTGGAGAGATGGTATGGGGCATAAGGGCTTGAGGGTAAATGAAGATAAAACAAAAGTGATGATATCTAGGGTAGGTGGCGGTACAGTCAAAGAAGAGGGAGAGTGGCCATGTGCAGTTTGCCACAAAGGTGTGGGAAGTTATTCCATCTTGTGCAGTGTTTGTGATAAATGGGTGCACAAGAGATGTAGTGATATTATAGGTAGACTGCAAAATAATGCTGATTTTATGTGTGCGGTGTGTCAGGGAGAGCAGGTGGAGATTGTTAGACGTGAAAGGAATGAACTTGCTGGTGAGTCTCTTGAGTGTGTGGAGGAGTTTTGTTATTTGGGAGACATGTTATGTGCTGGAGGTGGGGCTGGAGCTAGCTCAGTTGCTAGGGTGAGAAGTGGTTGGAACAGGGAGCTGTTGCCTCTCCTGACATTGAGAGGACTCTCCTAATGTGCTAAGGGGTCTTTGTGTGCAGCATGAGTTAGAAGTGTGATGCTGTATGGTAGTGAGGCCTGGGCATTAAGGGAAGAGGATATTCGAAGCTTAAACATACAGAAATGACAATGATTAGGTGGATGTGCAGTGCGTCCCTGCGTGCAAGGCCTGGGGGGGCTGGGTTTACGATCGAAGAGTTGAGAGGTAGGATGGGACTGGAGTGTATTGGTATTGTGATGAGGAAAGGTAGGCTGAGGTGGTTTGGACACGTGGAGAGGATGGGGGATGATAATTGGACGCAGAAGATGAGAGTGTTGATACTGCGGGAGGAGCTGGGAGGGGTAGACAGAGAAAAACATGGGACGAGGTCATTAAGAGTGACCTCAGGGTTAAGAGACTGAACAGGGAGGCTGCCATAAATCAAGCAGCATGGAGAGCCGCCATTATGTGACCAAGGCCAACGCATGCAAGCATGTTGGAGCCTTCAAAAACGAAACAAAACAAAACAAATGACAACAGAAAGGAAGTCATAGGTAAAATCTTCCCTGCTCTTCTACAATAAGAAGACAGGGTCTGGAAAACAAAGGCAGAAAATGTACAAAGGACAGTAAACTCTAAACAGAATGCCCAGTGACATGGAACAGGCACTCATTCACACACTATTCACATTCCCAGAATCCTGGTTCCACCTAACAGGCATATCCATCTGAATATATAGACAGACAGATAGATAATTAGATAGATAGATAGACAGATAAAAATAACATCTCCACCTCTCTTACCATAAATTATTTCACCGGTGTTGAAAAGGAAGTTTGACATAAGGACCCAATAGACGACCTGTGCCCCAACGAGTGTGAGGACAGAAAAAGTGACCGTGAGTCCTTCCGTCAGTCGCCCTGCTGCCCCGCCTCCAACCAGCTGCTTACACACTCGACCTAACTCCTGTCCGGCTCCTTCCAGCCCTGAAAAAATCTTAAATCATATTACATAAAACAAAGAAAAAGTTTCGCCATGTTAAGTGAGTTCTAGAGTTCAGAAAGTGCTTCCATATCTGACTCAACATACTGAGGCACAGCGTAATGCTAAGAAAGGAAACCATGGACTATACAGTTTACTAAGTCTTCACATGCTTTTATATATATACAGTGAGCTGGCAATGGATCAGGCATGAAAAAGAAACAGTAAAAAAATGAAAAGATTTTTGTTAAATAACAGGATTCTTCTAACCCATTGTCTTCTGAAGCGTGAGAAGTGTGACTGCAGTGTAGAGAGCGAGACCAGCCATCCCCAGCATGATGATCAGCCCTCCAACAAAGCCCGCTTGCCCAAATGCCCACGGCATTGTCATAAGTGAAGTGCCCATCATCGTGTTCCAGATGGCAATGCTACAGGAGTGTGTGGAATCAACAAAAAGGTTAAGAAGGGTAATGATTTCTTGATGTCGTCACATCACAATGTAAGTACGAGCAGGAAGTACAATAACAACAGAGAGTGATGTTATTTACATCATCATGATTTACAAATGAAAAACTAATTTATAGATATAAAAATGCTAGTATGCTGAAAAAATCTTTTGGTTAAAAAAATAGTTACAAACACCCAAATTATGAAATACCACAATTTAAGAATCATTAAGTACTGTGCATTAAAAAAATGCATGGAAATACTAGAAGACAGCAGTCATCCTGGTAACATTAATTCTGAAATACAAATAAACAAGCAGATACACACATTAACCATATGAATATAATGAAATTCTTTTAATTTACTTCTTGCTAACACTACAGAATTTTTTCCAACAAGGGCGAGACATAATGTAAACCAACAGTCAACAAGAAGCAATGCCAAGGCACAGCAAACCCATCTCCTGCAGTTACTTTGGTGCTGACATATAAACACAACAGGTTAGCAAGTCAACGATGTCACATATCTAATTTGGAGTATTCATCATCATCCGGACCTCCTTTCCCACCCTAGGGCAGAGTGAGGAGTAGCAGCGTCCAGACAGGCCAAGTCTGCCCAATCCAACGGGTCACGCTTCCATTCACTCATCATTCAAGCCCCCAGCATCCTGGCTCTATCTTATATGCCAAAAACATTCATCATACTGTGTAGCTTCACATAAACATATCCGACAGAGTCAGTCCAGATGCCGTCACGTTAAAAAGGGGTGTCAAATTCCTGATCATGCACTTCTTCTCACAACATTCATCCAGCCAGCTCGATCTCTTGTCAGTCCCCTAACCTCACCGACTTCCGAACCTTTCTTCCTCACACACTCATCCACCATATCCCTCCACCTTCTTGGGCTACCTCCCCTCCTCCCTCCTTCAAATTCACTCAGATATACCTTTTTCAACACTCTATTGTTATCCATTGTTTCCATATGACCATAGCATCTCAGTACACTCTCTTCGATTCTGGCATCCACAAACTTCCTCACTCCACATCTTTCACTCATCACTCACTCATCATCCAATCCTACAATGCCCCATGAGAAGTGTAGGATCCCGGGGCTAGGCAAGTTGGTCTTGACATTTAACCCCTAACCACCAGCTGACGTGTATAGCCGTCACGATTTTTGACGCAGAGCAACGTCGGTTGACGTGTATAGCCACAAGCATCTTCCCGCCACCCTTTGAACTTTAACTTATCCATACTCATCAACAGGACCACCTGGAGACGTGGGGATACTTTCATTTGAAAGAGGAAGAGTTGATGATTCTTATGCATTTTTAATTTTTTCTCTATTTTACAGTTTGGCATATTCTGTATTAGAGTTTAAAGTAAGGGTATTTTTTTCATCCATCCATCCATCATCCAATCCTATGTCGCCCCACTGAGGAGCGTAGGAGGCCGGGGCTAGGCAAGTTGGTCCTGACATTTAAGAGGAGAGTGACCAGCCTCACTCACCCCTGAGTGGCATTACATGAGCAATAAACCCCAACCACCTCTTGGATATAAATCTTCACCGGCTCAATCCAATTGGAGCACCGTAATTACCCACTAAACCACCAGGCACCAAAATTTGGTAACATGGTTACCACCTAGAATAGTAAATGGTTTCCTGGTGTACAGGAAACCATCTGGCTTGTCACTCAGTATAGAATCATCCACAGGCAGAAGGACGAGGAAAGAATGAAAGAAAGACAGAAGAGGGAGTGTGAAGTCACCCGTAGGCAGTAGGACAAGGAAAGAATGAAGGAAAGAAAGAGAGAAGAGGATTGAAGGAAAGAAGGACGGAGGAGAGGAAAGGGCAGACACCCGACAGCAGCACTGCACTGACTGAGTGGATCGTGAGCGCCCCCACCTGCCACAATGCCCCCACCTACGACAAAGGTATTTTTTTCCCTCACGGATATCCCCCGTAGGAAGGAGCGTGCAACATCGGAAAACCCCTGGTATGTAGGGGTTAAGATGAGATTGACCAGCCTCACTCATTCCTGAGAGGCATTTCGTGAGCAATAAACCCCAACCACCCCTTGGATATACACCTTCACCAGCTTAATCCGACTGGAGTGCCTTAATTACCCACTAAACCACCAGGTGCCAAAATTTGGTTATATGATTACTACCCAGCATAGTAAAAGGTTTCCTGGTGTACAGGAAACCATTTGGCTTGTCAGTCATGTATAGTCACCCACAGGCAGAAGGAAGAGGAAAGAATGAAGGAAAGAAAGACAGAAGAGGGAGTGTAAAGTCACCCGTAGGCAGAAGGACGAGAAAAGAATGAAGGAATCAAATACATTCCTCAGCAGTTCCATCTCCACTGTTCTAACTCTTGACTTTTCATTTTCATGCCACACCACAGTCTCACATCCATATGTCAAAGTTGGCACTAACACTCCTTCATGTAAGCTTCGTGCAACTTTAACATTCAAGCCTCTTACTTCTAACCCCTCCAAAAACATGCCTACATGTCCTACCATTCACAAACTTATGCTTGCTTTTTACTAGCACACCGCCCTTGACATGCCTAGTTAACATAATACTCCTATGAAAAATGATCCAAAATAGTACTAGTAATCATATGAACTTACACCGTGATGTGTGAGGCTTGTTTGCCATCTGCATCTGGTACATGACCTGGGATGTAAGGAAGGAAGAGCTGTGGAGGCACCACATGGTCTGGGATTACCTGCAAATTATGATACTAATGTCAGTAAAGTATACATGCACCACCTGACTCTGATCAAAAAGTCTCTCAAGTCACAGCAACTGAAGAGGCTAGTCTGGATATCTTCATCTTTCAACAAAGGTTCACAAACCTGAGCAATTATGACTGCAAGAATGTACTGTACTTACTGCAAGCTTATACATTACAGTATTCAGTTAGGCAGGTCAAATTGGAAAGCTTAAGTGATCTGATAACTGGGAAATGGGTTTCAAGAACACTTGCATATTTCAAATTTTTAAAAAATAAATTACATTTATGGTTCCATCAATCTACCAATTGCCAAACCCCTTAATACCGTAAGGGGTGGCCACAAACAAATTGCCTCCATGTCGCCCTGTCCCCCGCCATTTCACTGCCCTGCTCCCAGTTCACACATCTCTCCATCTCATCCTTGGCTCTCCCTCCCTCTCCCCCCCTCCACCTCACTCACATACATTTTCCTCGTCAGTCTCTCGCTCTCCATCCTCTCCATATGACCAAACCACCTCAATGTATTTCTCTTAATACTTTCTATCACATCAATACAGTATCTGGTAAATATAAATTACCTAATTTTCCTCACAGCTGAAAAAAGAACAAGCCATGACTTCATCAATATGTGGTACACAAAATGTATTATATTTATCACCTGATCAAAAGAGCCTAGTTTTGCACATGTATATCACCTTCCTATCACCAGCCACCCTTCTTTGCTACGAAATTCTACACTCCTCCTACTTGGTGGTAGGTGGTGGTGACCATCATCCACTCACTTGATGCAGAGCTTCCTACTTCTTCCTTCACCTTTATAATTCTGTCTCTGTATCTGCCCTCCTCTCTTCTAATTTCTCCCTTTCCTTCCTGTCACTTTTTGTTACTCTATTTTCACTTTAGGCAGCTCTACACTGAGTGAAAAGTGCAATGGTTTCCCGTAACCCAGGAAACCATTTACAATGTTGGATGGTAACCATATAACCAGATAACTGTGGAGCCTCCTATGGTCCCCCTACTAAGTGGGTGGAGCAATACAAATGTGGTGTCCATCCAGGAACCAAACCTCCACACCTTTCCCCATATCTCATGACAGCAAGGTGCTGTCACCCACAAGAGAACATCGGTTTACGGTATGGGATGGCCCTGCAGGGGCAATTGCTTCCCTGCAATTGATTGGTCTGCTTAGCCAGACAGGATAAAGTAAAACAACAACAACAACTCTTCTCTTTCTCTGCACATTTACTTTTCTTTCTATTATAGTACAGTATTGCACAAAGACACTTAAACTCATTCATCAATTCATGTCTCTCTTAATACTGATACCACTACATCACACTGAGTCTCCTCTCTCGATAACCATCAATTTACTCTGATCTATCATACATTTACCTTCAGACTACATCATCCAAAGACATTTACAAAGCTTTAAACAAGTTTGCAAAGATCCCACTCGCAACACAGACTCCTCTGGCTACCTCAGATACATGTATTCTACCCTTCCCTACTCCTCTCTCTGCAATTCAAATTTTAAACTCTCTCTCTCTCTCTCTCTCTCTCTCTCTCTCTCTCTCTCAAACACACACATTAAATACAGTATGGTAGTCATGTGTATACAGTATTACAACCTCTCACCTCAAAACTGATACTGAACTGCTCAATTAAACATCCAACCACTTACATGTTGCATTACCATAAAAGTTCATGCACACATATACATGCTTACATAACATCATAAAACTTTACTGAATTCATAAATTTCCCACACATCTCTGCAATACTGTTCATAATCCTTATCTATTAACTCATACACGTTTTCTAAACCCATAAGTACCTTACAATCACTGTCTTATGCTTTCTCCTCCATATGTCTTCCATCCATCCATCCACCATCCAATCTTATTTTGCCCCATGAGGAGCATATGTCTTACTACAAATATCTAATCCACACTATTCATCATTTACAATACATTATATTCTTTATTCCCTCTATGATTATTTGTCCATACACCTTCCCTGCAACACTCAGCAGACTTCTTCAAAGGCAGTTTTTACTCTCAATCTGGTGGCCTTAACTTTTGTACAAAGGCATAATCAAAGCCTTCTACAGTTCAATGGTACAACTCCAGTTATTCAAGTTATCTTGCATATTTCCAACACATATTTTATCTCACTCTTTCCACATTCCATCATTCTGCATATGTTGTTGCTACTTTATTTACATCTGCTTCCTTCCGATTTTTCAACTTTCTTTCAGTATTCCACACTTCTTTCAGTATCACTTTCTCAGGCACCTCATTTTCTTCATCATTCCCATTCATCAGCCTTTCAAAACTATTCAGCTGAGGGAAATCTCTAAGACTCTGTGAAGTATGAGGACAAAAGATATGACCTACTATTACTCTTACCAGTGCTTGTTCACTGGGGTGCACATCTGCCCTAAGCCTTGAATAGTAGCGGTAACGGTTGTACAGCTGTGCATCCTCACTGGTGGAGTCTGACGGACCTGCCTGCTGTCGCGCACTGCTGATAGAACTACTGCTACCAACATGGTGGAATGGACGCCTGGAATTTATCATGGTATGAACTTCATGGATAGTAAGCAACAGGAAATAGTATCAGTATTGCACCAAACAAACATGAAGTTGTACACAGAGGTTAACCTCTTCAATCCAATGGCATATTTGCCCACTTTCTTCTCGCTACTTAAATATGATTTTATTCAAATTACAAAAAGTCTCCTGTAGCCAAGGGGCTAATAATGGTCATAGTTAACCTCTTTGTTTTGAAGCTTCTTCTAATCTAAATGCAATAGTCCAATGCTAATAACAATGACACAAAAAATATGCCATTGAAGTTGTTAATTCTCTTTCACATGTGTTTCTAAAACTTCATCATTCATTAAAAGTACACCAATATTGTATCAGTACCTCTTTGGCTTGTTCTCAGCTGTATATGGTGATGGTCCCACTCTAGTTGTCCACGAGGTACTGTAAATGACAGAGTTATGCAATCTTAGTTCCTTTAATATCTATTACTGTATTTTCAAATTCACCAAACTACAAATATGCACAAATGCTTATGACAACACAAAACATACAGTAACATATACAAATACTTTAATACAATATGCAACATCATAAGCTATCTTAAGGGAAGTACACACAAACCCAGAAAACGATGAAGATGGTTGGATAAGAGGAGTACGTTCACTGACAAGACGGGGAAGTGAAGATGAGGGAGGAAGGTTGTATGGATGACCTAGCATAGTGTTGCATCGAATAAGAGGTGGCATTGGCTCTTGTGCCTCCTCTTCCCCTTCAGCCTCTTCATTTTCCATGCCTCTTTCATTTTTGTCATCTCTTCCAGTCTCATCTGAGGCTTCTCTACTATCAGTTACTGGTAGAGAATCTGTGGCTTCCCCACCATGAACCTGTATAAGAATCCCAATGTCTTCTTCTGTGGGCTGGTCCCCATCACTTCTGTCCATTTTTCTGTTAAAAGTAAAAGTGTACTTCAAGTAAACAAACAAAATAAGCAGAAATAAAAGTAACTAGTACAGTGCTGGCAAAAAAAAATTAAAAATAAAAATAAAATCATCTTAGTGTAAAATACTGTATCTGCTCCCCCCACCCCCCCAAATGCGAACTTTACTATCTATCTATCTATTGCCAGACGCCACAATCCCGCAAGGGGTGGCCATTTGACTTTGAGTTATTTGT
>JAGKTI010000006.1:113312-129318 GCA_018397915.1 Birgus latro | reverse complement strand
TATATGCAGTGTTCTAAACATGCTATTACTGTATTTTGATGCTAAATGGATGACCACAGTTGCCATGATAATGTAAAAAACGATCTCAAGTAGCACTTCTGTTTGTAGCCTACCCTCACCTCAAGCTGACGTACGACTGAGACGGACTGACTGACGGGGACTTGGGTGGGGCAGGCACCCTAACCTCTATCATACACACGGAAGGAACAAGCTGTATCATACCTCTGGGCATGCTGAAACTATTCTAAACAGATACGACGAAACTGAAATAAAGGAATCTATGAAGAGTTCAAGAGAACTTTATCTGTAACTAGTAATAAAAATCAGTGCCTTGAAACAAGCCACAGATGAGGTGAGAATAGTCCCCTCCCTCAGTATATTTAACTATCTGCACTGTAATATTAACACGTCCCTTATCTGGCACCAAATTTAGTAATTACAACCAATGACAGATTAGAGATAGTGTTTGTCAAGTATATTGGCTGGGTCATTCATTAATCATATTTACAGTATATCGGTTTACCTGAGGTAGGCCTCACTCTCAGAACATATAATGGAGTAAAGACAAATAGTTCCTTGTGATAGTGAAAGTTTACCGACGGAAATGGGACAAGATTTGCCTTTGGTATATGTAGTGCTGTTTTAGAGGTAAAGAAGATAAAGGTAAAGGTAGGGGCAGATGCCTCGAGGAGCTTAGCCGCGGTGCTCATCTCCGTAATTGGGCCTTTGAGCCTGTGGCAGGTATTTACCCAATATCCTGGGATACAAGGCCACTGTATCATCTAGGTTATCAAGTTACCTTCCCAAGGTACTCATTTTACCTTCCAATCCATTAAGGGTGGATGGACACCTGAGTCAAGTGTGACGCCAACTGCCCTAGGATTCGAACCGAGGCGCTAAAGGCTTGGCAGCTTTAAAGTCAGCGACACTGATCATTAAGTTACCCAGGCTTAACCTGGATGATGCAGTGGCCTCTTATATGTTGTATCCCAGGATATTGGGTGAAAAACCTGACACAGGCTCAAAGGTCTAAATTATGGAGATGACCACCGCGGTTAAGCTCCTCATGGCGTCTGCCCCCACCTTTACATTTGATGTTTTAGCGATTCTTCGATAAATCTGTATACCTATAGTCAGACGTCTTCCCGTAAGGGATGATAACAAACAAATCGCCTCCACGTCGCCTTGTCCTCTGCTATTTGACTGCCCTCCCTCTAACTCACACACCCCTCTCTCATAAGTCTTTCCACTCCATCCCTCCATCTAATTGTCACTGGTCTTCCCCTCCCCCCCTTTTTGAGTGATTCACTCACATATACTGTCCTATAGACAGTCTCTCATTCTCCATCCTCTCCCAGTGACCCTTAATATGTTTTGGATAAGACAAACAATATTATTTACATCTATTACCCTTTCCTTTCTCCCTGATCATGCATATACCACTCTCCCCATCCATCTGTTTTCGCTGTAAGTTAACTTCGTATCCAACCCTCTCCCATGTTCCAATTCCAACCATGATGTTCTTCATACTACTTAATTTCTTTCACTTTCATCCTAATATGCTGTCTCTTGTTTGCTTTTTTGTCACCCTCCTGTCCCCACGTACATCATCATCCATTCTTATCATCCCCCTGAAAAGTGTCATCGTACAAAAATGACTAGTCTGTCTTTTCTATGGATTACCTTTCTCATACAGACTTTAATCTGTAGAAGTAACATACAAGTTAGGATAGCTCCGAAACCAACGTGAATGCTACTACATAACCCGGAGAACGTCATTTTCATCTTAACTTCCTAATCTTAACTGATCATCCGTCTCTAACCCTGGATGGGGTAATTCAAAGTTTTGATTTTCGGTATCATTGGTCAAGAGGTGATATCAAAATGTGCAACATCTGTGCATGTAGTAGGACTTCTGAGTTTCTGCAAACAAATTATCTACTCTATGCCATGTAGTCGAATAAGCTTATGAGTTACTTAGACAAATAGCTTTATTTTAAATACCTCAAATTGATAAGGATAATGTCCGTCAGGGTCAAAATCAAACTCTGCCTTTGGTTGCACATTTATTAGGAAATTATAATTTCTGTGATGACTGTCCAATAGAGCTGGTCTCGTCCTCACGTTCAGAATGTGTGTCACAGAAGTTTAACTGTTGCTCTGCTCTAGTTTGCCGGTACTCATGAGTTTTATTACCACGTTGTAATTTGGACGCTTTATAGGCTGTTCCCAAAGAGGTGCTGGCAACCATGTATATTTATTTATTTATTTATTAATGTATTTATTTCAGGGAAAAGATTTAAGGAAGGGAGTACGCTTGGAACACAACCCGTCTAATTTGTTCTAAAATGACTGTTGTGACTTTTTTTTCTCTCTCTACTCTAAGACGAGTTCATTCAACTTAGGATTGGCGTATAGTAACGAAAAGTGGTCTAACTCCTCCATTTCCATAAGACCCTCCTAAGCTGAAAAGAATCGTGTAAATGTTGTCAATATTATTTGTGCATAAAACAGACGTCATCGCAGTGCAGAGTTAATGATACATCTGCTACATACTTAAGAAGAGGTAACTGTATATGAGAAGTGTTTTACATATTGGTTTCAAGACAAAGGCTGACAACAATACAGCGCTGAACATAATTTGCAAATGTCAGACAATAAAGTAGTTCCTTCTTCATAGCTTCCCTCTGGTAAATGGCGGTTTAGAAATAGTTCGCACCGCTTGTTCTTAAGGACTTTCCAGTGTATTATCTTGCATCCAATTTCTCTTACTATTTCCCATCTTGAATTTCCAAGTTGTGGAATTTTACTCTTGTATCTACTGCTTCTCGAAGTCCCTCCTAGTAAATTATATCCCATAATATCCCGGTTCAAGAATTTACATTTCCATAGCTCGTTCTCCCAGCATCTCCATACTTCCCACCATTTCCCATTATTCCTTTTTCCCAAAACATTCCGCTTCGACTCCCCTCCTCCTATACCTATCCCTGTCTTTCCATCTTAGCGTCTGCCTGCGTTGCGCATGTTGCTGAGGTCCTGTGAGCCGAGCAGGGTGTTGAGCAGCTCGGAATTGCGCTTGTTAGTGCTGAGCAGAGACAGGGGACGTGGAGGCAGCCTCACTACCACCACAGGGACCGTCCTCTTCACTACACCGTCCTGGAAAAAGCAGGGGATTGCCATCTAAGAAATACAGACTATGATATGACTGACATAAAATCGACTCATTGAATATACCATCCTAAATAATAAGGACATTGTAGAAAATTATAGCCCAGATAAATAATATTGGTGGTCGGTGGTGGCGACCATAATCCACTCACTTGATGTAGTGCTTCCTACTTCTTCCTTTGTCTTTATCATTGGCTTTCTGTGTCTGTCCTCTACTCTTCCTATTTCTCCTGCATTTCATGTCAATTTTTATTGCTCATTTTCGTTTCAGGTGGTTTTACAATGAGTGACAAGGCTAAATGTTTCCTGTAAGGCAGGAAACCATTTACAACGCTGGGTGGTAATCAACTAACCATTCCATACGAGTTCCTTACATGTCAACAAGTGGGTTGGCGAAGGCTCAGTGCCCCTCCTTGTAAAACAAAAACTCAAAAGACAAACGGCCACCCTATACGAGATTAAGGCGTCTGGTTATAGATGGATAAATAAAAATAATGCCGACTTTTTAAAATTCATTCCTTACTCCTTCCTAGAAAAGGCAGAACAGGGGCAGATAAAGAATAAAGGCCTCGCATGAGAAAAAAGACTCACTTCACCAACGTCTAGGGTACGTCTTCCTGGACTCATAAGGACAGTAGAGTGGCTAGATCTCGAGAAATGGGGAGGCAGGTGGGGACAAGCTCTACTCTGGGGGTACCCGCTGCTGCACATAGAGCACACATTAACTAATCTGAAATTTCAAATGGGGGGGGGAGTGGGAGGTCAAGTTTTAACTGGGGATCCTGGACTCTTCCAGGACACCCGTAATTACATCACTGCGTAGGGGAAGGCCAAAAAAAAACTAGGTCAATAGAGATTTAAGAGTGAAATGATACAGACTCCCTTCACTGTGGTGTGTGTGTGTGTGTGTATTTATATATGCATATTCGGGTGAGTGTTGTACCTCCTGCGGTGTATCCTGAAGCCATGCTGGGTGTGGGGTGGCTGAGGCCACCAGCAAGGTCATCAGCAGGCTCATCATCAGCAGCCGACCATTGGCACTGGTGCTGGGGGGTGTCATGGCGGCTGGGGGGTGTGAGGGGTAATTTATCATGAGCTATGTTGTGTTTTAGCAAGAAGAACAAGGAAAGTAAGGTGCAGAACCTTCCCATGACTCTTGTGCTTTCTGCAAATCAAACTCTGAGTCATGAGAGGGGGATATCGTAAGTCTGTGAATCAGGATCCAGAAGCGTTCTTCAGCCATTTAAAGTTCGAGGCAAGTAGGAAGAACGCACTGCCGAGGAGGACCCCTACTCACTAAAGGGCGAAATACTACGAAGTTCCTGAAAAGTCATAGAGAGACACATGATTAAAGGTCATACCAATTAAAAACCTGGATAACACAAGAACAGATAGACATGAAGATACACAGACAAATGCTGGACAAGCACATGAACAAACTGTTTGCTAATCTGACTACTGGGACTTATCTCAAGGGAATAAAATAACTTGATGTTAGCATAAATTTAATTCCTGTGCATCATTAATAGCGGTATGGTTACTTAAGTGAATTTTTAGATTTTTAACTACTAGGATTTTTTCTCGCTGAGCAAAATCGTCTGATGTTAGCCTGAAAAACATCAAAATGCACGTACAATAACGAAAGGGTTAAGGATGGTGTAGGAAGAGAAGAGAAAGTGAGGGCAAGTGTAATGCTCCCTGTGTCACTACCTACCTTTGGGGTCTGGTGGTTGAGTGAAAAGGGGAGTGCTGGCTGTCCTTTTATATACGGTTCAACAGGCACCCCCTCTCTCCCTTCCTCCCTCATTCCCACCTTCTCTCCCCTCCCTCCTATACCTTCCCACCTTTCCTCCTTCTCTTCCCGACTCTTCCTTCCTTTCTCCCCTCCCTTCTTCTCCTTCTTATCCCATCTCTTCCTCCCCCTCCCTTCCTCTCTCGACAGCCTGCACCCCTACTCTTTTTTCCCACATTCTCCCTCACTCTCCCTTACTCCCTCTTTCTGCCCCTGATTCCCTCCTGCTAGTCCCTCTTTCCCCCCTCATTCTCCTCCCCCTGAGGCTCTTCACCTCAAAAGTCAAAAACGTATAAGAAATTCATGAAGTATTCCCAACACGCTCCTTTCATCACAGTCTCTCTCTCTCTCTCTCTCGCTCTCTCCTAAGCTGAAAATAGGCGTCTGTTAGTAGCAATGATTTTCAGATAATTTAGGTTCTTTAATGTAACTTTAGGTTCATCTGCTGAACTATTATTATTATTATTATTAGTAGTAGTAGTAGTGGTAGCAGATTCAACCCCAGTCTAATCTGAATATGAACCCAGTGGACTGCAGGTTGAAGTTGCCCTCTTCGTGCAGTCCACCATCCTTCTTTTGGGGGATAGGTAGGGAATCGAATGACGTTTGTGTAACTGGGCAGCATAACCGACTGGTTACATCAGTGCCACTGCGAGAAGGCGTCTCTCTTCAGCACCATCAGCTCAATATAAGTCAAAGTATATCGATATGTGTCATGCTTGTGAAGGTTTAATGCACTTAGGGATATAACAATTTGTGTTTAAGATCCTTTCAGATATATTCAGATGGGTTAGTCTATGCTCATGAAGGTTTGTGCTAAAAATCAGTATTGTAATTACTTACCCCCCCCATCTCCCTCTCTCTCTCTTTCAAGATAACATGTGATTGTGAAGACTGGGAAGGATGGGCTGGGATGTTGGCAAGGTAGCGGGTCACAGTAAGACGATGGAAGTTACAGGTCGATTGGTAGACTCAACAGACATTTTTACCATTCATCACATCACAGTAGAAATGAGTGGAGTTAACAGAGAGGAGTGGGCGAGATGGGATGCGATGGTAGGATATCCTGTGAGGGTGTTCGTTGTATGTAAGTAAACAACAAAAAAAAAAAGTGGGGGTAAATGGAAAATGGTAGGATGGGAGGGGAAAGGATGGGATGCCTGGGTGGGGGGGGGGGGAGGGGGAGGGTTAACTTGTGAAGCTGGGCGCTATAAATGAAAGACAAAGATGTGGTGAGAAAATGGGTGGGTACTAGAGGGCAGGATGGGCCGAGGTGATAAATATTGAGGCAGAGGGAGTACGAGCACACCCTGTGAAGATCGGCATCGTATGACGGACGACGTTGGAAGTGAGAATATATGATTTCCTTCTTAATTTCTTAAGTCCAATGCTCCAATGCTGCATTTGGGATATTTTGCTACCGATTTTTGTTTTTAAGAGGGAGAGAGAGATTTTTTCGAATTGGAGAGGTTGTATATAGCACTCATTTACACCTTCAGTACACAAAGTCATTCCAAACTATAAAACAAAAAAATCTTGCGGAAGTAGCAAAAACTTTAAAAAATCGTCTTCTTTTGTTTTAAAAGTACACTGTACCTTTTACAACAATAAATACTTCAATTCAAATTTGTCACGAGACTGAAAGATACCGAATTTCTAGAAGTTCCATGTCTCGTAACAAAAAAAAAAAAAAAAGGAGGGAGGGAAGGGTAGATGCTCGGAACATTTTTGTATATAACCCCTTTATCCTGTTACTGTTTTGTTTTATTCTTGTCACCTCAAAATTTTATTCAGCTTTGGAGAGATGACGGAGTTAGAAACAGTTTCCATTAACTCCACAATCTGATGTCTCTCGCTAAATGTAGTCAAATAATTTGAAGAGAGAGAGAGAGAGAGGGGGGGGAGGGGAGTCACTGGACTGAAGAAGTTAAAAGCAGATGAGTGAAATGACGAAGAGCTGTTGATTTAAAGTTGTGTTTGGGTTGCACAGGAAGTTTCGTATCACCTCTTCCTCAGCGATATGTTTAGGGGCATTATGGCTCAGTGGAAAAGCGTCGGACTCGGGACCGGGGGGGATTATGAGTTCGAGCCACGACCGGCAGCTGCCATGCCGGGAGGGGTAGTGCCTTCCTGTCACCTAGCAGGGCTATGTGATCTAATAAGGTCTAGCTCAGGGAATTTTTTTTTTTTTTAAGCGATACGTTCTGCAACTAATCAAGGCCGTGACCTAACCCCTCAGTTATCCTGTTGTACGTCATTTATGCATGTAATAATAATAATAATAATAATAACAATAATAATAAGACGATGTAAACAGCACACAGACTTTCAAGGTGTAATGTACAAAACAAATCGCTTAGGAAGAGGAGCTACGAAGCATCTTGTGCAACTTAGAATAAGACCTAGAGAACGAGGCTCACTGGCTTCCCGATATTGCATCAACCATTCAGCACTTTCCACGGAAATGTCTCAAGGGAAAGTGGGGGGGCACGGTACGGTACTTTTTTTTTTTTTTTTTCGTATCTGAGAAAATTTTACACGGAAATTTCGTACTGCGTAAAAAGTTCGTACAGTACTACACTCTATCCACTTTAACCTGGCCTAAAAATGTCCTCTCCATCCTGAATGCTGAACTGTAACAAGAGACTAATAGTATAGTACTTGGCTATACACTTTTTATCTTAACCCGGCCCAAACTTTAGTTCTTTTTCAACTATTTCAAGTTTATCAATGGGGGAAAAAGACGATACTATTTATAGCTCCATCTCGAGAAAACTTCTTCGTGATAAGCATATTTTTCTGTTAATCGCTTATTTTACAGCTTATAAATTCACGATGGAGAGATGGTAATTTTAGTTCAAGCTAAAGTAAAACAGGTATAGGCACGAAAGTATTACTGCATAACCCTCGGGCAGAGGCCATACTTCGGCGGTACACATACTAAAAATAGAACGATACGAAGTCACCAGTGTTGGAAAGTATACAGAACGATAATGACCTACTGTCTTCCTCTGCAATTGCGCAACGGGAAATCAGCTTCATAATGAAGAATATCTCCTCCAAGTTAAGGTGGGAGAACTATACAAGGGTATTAAGTCTAACACTAACTTCGCATACATTTTTGTACTTTCGAAGAGAACATTATCATACAAAGGGATTTTTTTCCTGTAATTACCTGCTCCTACAATTAATATCTCCTTCACATTGCTTCATTGGCTCCTCTTCATCATACAGTCAGAGACAAAAGATTGCCTACTACTCGACTTCGTCTACGTTACACGTATGGTATGTCAGTCACTTCCTCCCAGACGCATCGCAACAAAGATGAACGTCTACTGTATAGGTAAACTCACTACCAAGCTTTTCTCAGCTTAGAAAGGATAGATGATACATTAAGCGAAGATTTGTCCCCAGGCTGCACTTGGATAAGCATGGGAAAAAATTTAATGAAAAATTGTATTACAGGATTAACACGGAAAACTGGCAGAAAAATCGTCAAAAGTAATAAGTAAACACATAGCAGGAACTGAAGGTTTTCTCGCGCTCAGAAGACACTTTAAAAAAAAAAAAAAAAAAAACATGGTATAAATGACAACCGTATTAACTTTTTTTTTTTTTTCTCTCTCTCTCTCTCTTAAATTCACATTCTACTTTCCAAGAGTATATAAATTACGTTAAAGCGCCATATCAAATTATTTTTCATCGGTGACAATTATTTTGAATAACAAAAACACTGCAGATTTTGAATTATAATGTATCTCTTCTTGTATATATATCTGTCTGCCTATCTATCCATCTATCTCATTTGCTATTCGAGTGGTAAGAGGTGGCCCCGTGGCCGGCCTGGACTGTGAGATCAAAGAGAAGAGCAGGTGTGTGTGTGGAGGGGGACAGGTGTGTGTGTGTGTTTGTGAGGAGGGGGAGGGGTTCCCGAATGTCAATTGCAGCCACTGAGTGCACTGGCTCTCTCTCTCTCTCTCTCTCTCACACACACACACACACACACACACACACACACATTTTTTTTTTTTATCTCACTGTATCACGTCCCTCAATAAACCTTCAGTTCGCTTCACCTCTAACTCATTCATTACACTTAATCTCAGTCATTCAGTACATCCTCGCCAAAATACAAATGGTACACTCGTAACTTCAGTGCATGCAAACGAGAGCACACATGCGTAAGAGTATGATACGCAGGAGAAAATACACGATGACTCACAGGAGAGTATGAACCAACACACACAACACTGATAACTAACATATCGGCCATTCCCCCTCTAGGCACTGAACCCTGCCCCATTAAGTAAGGCCAAGGCGCTGACTGGGATGTGAATGAAATATCCTGACCCCTTAATGAAAGTTCTGGGGCAAAATATGTGGATGTGTGTATGAAGAATGTGCATGTTGATACATCATCATAATGCATCAGTTATAATGAGTAGGTTAATACAGTACTGTGGAAAATACCCTGGCTTATCACACACACACACACACACACACACAGGTGCGCACAAGCAGAACATCAACACCCATTCATGGACATTGGCACCATGGCCTATATACTGACGCAAACACACACACACACCTAGATGCGCGCAAACAAACAGAACATCAACACCCCCTCATGGACATTGGCACCACGGCCTACATACTGACGCAAACACACACACACCGCTCGCTAGCGGTGGTAGCGTTCTCGCTTGCCATCTGGTAGACGGGAGTTCGCGCCTCGCTTAGATTGCGAAAAGTTTCACTGACGAAATGGGTGGTTACTGTCCCCCTTGAGCAAGGGATGGGTGTGTGCGTGTGTGAAGGTCAGAGCCTTGCCCTTAGATCGGACTATATGAGCTCTCAGCTCCCTTCCGGGAGGGTAAAAGCTGACGATCACGACTATCAAAGTGATCCTGACCGACCCGGGTGAGTTACACACACACACACACACACACACACCTAGGTGCGCGCAAACAGAACATCAACACTCCCTCATGGACATTGGCACCATGGCCTATATACTGACGCAAACACACACACACACACACCTAGGTGCGCACAAACAGAACATCAACACCCACTCATGGACTTTGGCACCATGGCCTATATACTGACGTAAACACACACACACACACACACACACGATGAACTAAATACAGACACAAACAATGATCGCTTTAAATACATGCTCCTATTTACATTCCCTTACATATACGCACACACTCATGTACACCCCCTCCCCACACACACACAATGAACTAAATACAGCCACACATGCAAACACTGATCGCCTTAAATACATGCTCCTATTCACACACACACACATTCAACGAGGTTCTTTGCATGGTGAACATCGTCTGTACTAGAAGGTTCGTCATCGCACCGACGGGACGAAAGAAGGTTCTATCTAATATTTTCAGTCAGATAGGTACCTGAACTGAATAAAATCGCCTGTTAGTAGTAAGAGTAGTTGACAAATACTGAAGTGGATTGAGTAAATAAATATGCTGACCGTTGAAATGTTGAGACGTCGAAAGACGATGATGATGACGATTAATTAAGATGATGATGGTAGTGATGATGATGATAAAGAAGAAGAGGAAGAAGAAGGAAATGAATATAATGATGATGATTAAGATGATGATGTTCTCATGTCAGGACTGTACTAACACGTGATAGTAGTTGACTTCGTGGAGACTGGAATATTAGCTGCGTATGATGTACTTATTGTTCTGATGTAACTGTGTGTGTGTGTGTGAGTGCAGTGGCGGATTAAGGGTATCTTGGGTCCAGGGCGGTGAGGCAGTCATGGGCCCCCTATAGGCCATCAGAAATTACACTTGCAGACTCATGGGCCCCAATTTTGGTCGAGGCCCTGGGCGGGCGCCCCAGCAGCCCCCCCCCCCCCTAATCCGCCAGTGTGTGTGTGTGTACTTTGGAGTGTAACTCATCGGGTCGGTCAGGATCACTTGATGGTAGTGATCGTCAGCTTTTACCCTCCCGGAAGGGAGCTGAGAGCTCATATAGTCCGATCTATGGGCAAGGCTGTGACCTTCACACACGCACACACCCATCCCCTTGCTCAAGGGGGACAGTAACCACCCACTTCATCAGTGAAACTTTTCGCAACCTGGCAAGCGAGAACGCTACCGCTGCGCCAGCGAGCGTGTGTGTGAGTAGGTGTGTACTTTGGTGTGTGTGTGTGTGTGTACTTTGGTGTGTGTGTGTGTGTACTTTGGCGTGTGTGTGTGTACTTTGGTGTGTGTGTGTGTACTTTGGTGTGTGTGTGTACTTTGGTGTGTGTGTGTGTACTTTGGTATGTGTGTGTGTACTTTGGTGTGTGTGTACTTTGGTGTGTGTGTACTTTGGTGTGTGTGTGTACTTTGGTATGTGTGTGTGTACTTTGGTATGTGTGTGTATACTTTGGTGTGTGTGTACTTTGGTGTGTATGTACTTTGGTATGTGTGTGTGTGTGTAAATCTAGTGCGCGTGTAGCTGTACAGTATGTTTACTGTGCTTGTGTTTGTACAGAGCTTGCGAAGTGCTGACGTGTCCAGTGCCCAGGCGGGTCTAGTCAGTCCTCCTGTAGACTGGCTGAGCTGTTTTTATTATCTTAAGGGTCAAGTTCATCCTAACTTTCACTTACCACTCACTTAACTTTTACATGAGTTTCGGGGTGATCCTGTTAAGTCGGTATAATCACTGTGCCATTCGGTTGCAAGGAAGTCACATAAAAATAAAACGAGGCTAAGCATGAAGTAAACAATCAGGCACATAAATAAGATGATATGTTTTTTTGAAAACCCAGGATGAAATTCAAGTGAAAGTTTGTCGATACCTAATTCGCAGTTAACTCCCTATTATTTCATAACTCCGTCTTGTGCATTTTGTTGAAAATAAAGAAGTGACCTTTTGCCTTGCTTTCATCTTCCTTTGAATGCAATCATTTTTCAATCAACTAATAACATTTCAATCAATATCACTCCCATTCAAGCATAAACGGAAAATAGATGAAATTAAAGATGACGTCAAGGGTTCTTGGCCCTTAGGTATTTTGACTTCACCCGGCATAGATACTTTTCAGTACATAAACGAAACTCGAGAGTGCTTATCCTTGCCTTTTTGTGTATTGTAGTCGGTTACTTCCACTTTGTATGATTCCAAGCAACAGGGCGATATATAATGAACGAATGCAAGTCCTGCGAGTTATTTTGAACTTGACCTTGATTGCTGCCATGACAGTACTGTTTAGAGTACCTCTAATACTGTCCACATTCATCCATACTTTTCGCCCTTGCTTGAAAGTTGAGACGTTGAGAATTCTCTGCTTTTATTCTCACAAAAATACACCCCTGAGGTGCAGATATTTTGGGCGAACTGAATTTCAGAACTGTAATAGCAGACATATACAATGATAGCTGTGTATTGTACTGAAGGAATGTTTGTTAGTTGTACTCACATAGGTGTTTGCCCTGCCGGGGGCATGACCATCGCAGGCACACAAGAAAGGAAAACACCCTCTCATAGGACATTCAGTCTGGCCTCTCTCTGTCACACACACTGCTACCCACATTGTACTCAACAATACCTTTGCTGGTGGCAGCCAAAATGCATCCTCATAAGACATCAACCAAGACCAAGCTGTAATGTTAGCCACTGGATTCCAAATGGTTGTGACTGCACAGTTTTGCTAAACAATTCTGTTAGGTTATGGAGTTTTGTTACATATGTATAAATACATACAAACTCAGTTAATAGTACTCTATAGATGACTGTACCACAGTAAGGTTAGTATGCAAGGATACAAACCTTCATGATGACAGCATTACTGATAGTTAGAGCGTTACCTTCTTCAAAAGAAATATTGCTACACTGTGGTGATGAAGCTTATTCCTCCTAGTGATCTGTGGAGCTATACTGGTGAGGTAGATCTACATTAAGCAATTTCAGTGTTTGAAATCAGATGAAGTGTTCCCCTCACAGAGACTACCCGAGTTTGCTCTGCAAGGTATCAGCTCAAATCTCAAAAAAAAGCAGTTACAAGTTCTGTCATATCATGGCCCCACTTTGTAGCAGTGACATGGCAACTGGCCATGGAGGATAGACTTCTTCAAGTGCATGGGGTGCTAAGAATCTTTGCATATCACAATCTGTCCACCTTTGGAACTAAACCTTCTGACACATTTCCAACTTCTGAAGGTTAAGAACATCTCACTTACTTTTCCTTCTAACCAATATTATAGTTAGGATTTGGGGATAGCTAGATATGACACTCTATACAGTAGGTAAACAACAGCAGTGCAGGTGGCACTGTCAGGCAGTGGCAAAGGGCAGAACCAGATGCTGACAGTTTTGAGCTGTGTACATGAAAAACTTTAATCCTCTGTCCCACAATTTTTCAAACTTATTACTGAGAAAGTAAAAGAGATATCACGAGCCCTAGTGAGTGATGAACAGGGTGGCATTAGGATTGGCAAAGGATGTGTGGATCAAATATCTGCGGTAAGACAGATAGTGGAGATGGCTTGTGAGAAGGACCATAAGGTGTTTATGGCATTCATGGATCTGGAAGAAGTATATGACAAAGAAGACAGAGAAGGATTGTAGAAAGTTTTGCACATATATGGTGTAGATGGTAAGGCGCGAGGTGCCGTCAAGAGTTATTATAATGGCAGTGATGCATGTGTAAGGGTAAATGGGCACCAAAGTGAATGGTTCACGATCGGTGTGGGCGTGGGACAAGGGTGTGTGATGTCCCCATGGTTGTTCAATATATAGATATGGATGGGGTGATGAGAGACGTAAAAACACGAGTAATGGAGAGAGGGATGGCGTTGGTAATGAATGGTGATGGATGGAATATCTCAAATTTGTTGTAAGCTGATGATTCAGTACTACTTACAAATACCGCATAAGAACTTGAAGAGTTTTGCTAATGTCTGTGAGCGTCGTGCCTTGAAAATAAATGTAGAAAAGAGTAAAGTGATAGTTACAGAGAGAAAAGATGAATCTCAGTGTGACGTTACCGTGAATGGAGAGACTGGAATTGGTGAGTTCAAATACTTGGGTACAGTGATAGAAAAGGGGAAAATGTGCAAAAGAAGTGGAAAGTAGAGTGACAACAAGGAAGGAAAGTAGCTGGTGCTCTGACGGCCTTGATAAGAAACAGAGGCTTGAGTGTTGCAGCTGCACAAGGCTTACATGAAGGAGTGTTTGTGCCAACATTAACATATGGATGTGAGATCGTGGTGTGGCATGAAAATGAAACAAGATTACGAGCAGTGGAGATGGTACTGCTGAGGAATGTATGTGGAGTAGAGAGAGTGGATAGGATACAAAATAATATGACCCGTGAAAGATGTGGAGTGAGGAAGTGTGTGGACACCAGAATCGAAGAGAGTATATTGAGATGGTATGGTCATGTAAAGAGAATGAATAACAATAGAGTGGTGAAAAAGGTATATCTCAGCAAATCTGAAGGAAGAAGAAGGCAAGGTAGATCAAGCAGAAGATGGAGGGATATGGTGGAAGAGTGTGTGAGGAAGAGAGGCATGGAAGTCAGTGAGGTTAGGGGACTGACAACAGATCGAGGTGGCTGGATGAATGCTGTGCTAAAAAGTGCATGATCAGGGATTTGGCACCCTTTTTAACGTAACAGCGTCCGGACTGACTCTATCGGCTACATTTACGTGAAGCGACAGAATGTGGTGAATGTTTTTGGTGTATCAGATTGAGCCAGGATTCTGGGGGCTTGAATGATGAGTGAATGGAAGCGTGACCTATTGGACTGGGCTTAGGTTGTCTGGATGTGCTGCTCCTCACCTGCCCAAGGGTGGGAAAGGAGGTCTGGATGATGATGATGATGAAAATTATTTTTTCCAACCAAACTGACGGCAGAAAAATGACAATTCCACAGACATGGATTGTAGTTAAATATGAGGAAACTCTACACAGATGGCTATAAAAATATATACTTTACTTATCATCTAAAATACCCACCACAACAGGGAGGTGCACGGGGATGATGAAAGACCCACCCCAAGGAGCGACCACAGGGAAGTGCATACAGAGCCCGGGCCAGATGGGTTTATGTTCCTCGCCACCATGCGCCTCTCTTCCCCTCAACAGACTCCGCGGGAGATACACAGTCCTGCTGCCCTATTCTCGGGCCAGACCAACATTCACCAGGATCGAGGTGGGACTTGTTACTTAACAGTCCCAGGTAGAACCGCGGCGACAGCCACCGTATGTGTCGGGGAGAGAACGTCCACCGTACGTCTCTCATCTACCACCCCCTACAGAACCGCGGCGACAGCCACCATCCGTGCCAAGGAGGGAACGGCCACTGTACATCCCTCATCTGCAGCCTTTGCTGGGAGCAGGACAGCGGTGACAGCCACCGTATGTGGCAGGGAGGGAATGGCCACGGTACGTCCCTCACCTGCTATCCCAGGGCAAGGCATAACTGCAGTGACAGCCACCGTCCGCGCCGGGGAAGAATCTGCCACACCCACAGGCACAAGCAGAACCATGGTGATGGCCACCGTCCGAGCCAGGGAGGGAGCGGCCACTGTATGTCCCTCATCTGCAGCCACTGTTGGGAGCATGACTGCAGTGACGGCCACCGTCCACGCTGGGGAGGGAACGGCCACCCTATGTCCCTCTCCTGCCGTCCTTTGCTCACCTCGCTCTTCCAGAGGCCGAGTGGGATACCCCTCTCTTTCTCCCTACAAAGCCAGAGAGCCAGTGGAGGCGCAGCTGGAGAGGATCTGGAGGAGCCCCATAGTGAGCCTGGGGATTCGCTCTCTGCAGCCAATGCCCCCATGTCGCCCCTCACTGTCGGACTCCTGGAGGAGGAGACACCACAGGTAGCCCTTGATGGCCTCATGATCCAAGAGAAGCCGCAGCCCCCAGCCATCTGGGGACAGCCCCAGGACTCCAGGATGAGACCTCCCCAGCCCCACCGCCAAGCAGTCTTCCCCCAGGAGTGGGCGCAGGGAAGCGCGCCTGCTCTCCCTGTTCGGTCCCAGTCCTGAGGGCCGATCCAATCAT
>JAGKTI010000006.1:90504-103326 GCA_018397915.1 Birgus latro | reverse complement strand
TCAAAGGCCTTTTCCAAATCAACAAAAACAAAATACAATTCCCTTTTCTTTCCAATATATTTTTCCTGAAGCTGTCGAACAATGAATATGGTATCAGTGGTCCCCCTAACTGGCATAAACCCAAACTGCATCTCATTGATATTCACTCTTTCTCTAATCATATATATATATATATATATCTACAGGCTATATATATATAATGTATACATATATCTATCTATCTATTGCCAGACGCCTCAATCCCGCACGGGGTAGCCACAAACAAATTGCCTTCATGTCGTTCTGTCCCCCGCCATTTCACTACCCCGCTCCCAACTCACACCCCCCTCTCTCATGTACATCTCCACTCCATCCCTCCATCTCATCCTCGGCCTCCCCCTCCTCACTCTGCCCTAGGGTGGGAAAGGAGGTTCGGATGATGATGATGATGATGATGATGATGATGATGATGATATATATATATACATACATATATATACAGTATATACAGTCAGCGAATCTCAGCTTGATCGCGGTTGAGTAGCGTGTGGCCAACTTGCGTGACTATTATTTTGCCACCGCATCTACCACGGAAATGCCACATGGGAAAAAATGACTGCATGGCAACTCTCTCGAGTTCTCGCCCGCTGCTTTGTGTAATAATAATGGACAGTTTTAATTACACTTGAAGGGTGGGTGTTTGCCTTCTCACCTCTGCCCCCTTCTCCCTACTCCCTCAGGGGCTTTGTGCAACACCAACAAATTTTCACGTGCATATTTCCCGTGATGTCAAAGCCTTACACAAGTGAGGATAATATAGTGAGAGTGATTGCGTCCTACAAATTAAGGCTAAGTACCAAAGAAATAAGTCAGCAAACTAGCGTAAACCAAGTTACAGTACGCCGCCACAAATCAAAGTTTAAGGCTTCTGAAGAGCGTGAGATGCCCCACCACAAACATGGTGAGGGATGGCGTCCCAAGATTAGTGGTAGGACTTTGGCTCACATAAGGTGCCAGTTGGAGGAAAATCCCACCCTTACAGCAAGACAGATGAAGGAACAGAATCCCATGCTTCTCCACAATGTCAGTGTACGAACCATTCAGAAAAATATCCAAACAAAACTGGGATATCGGAATATGCGAGCTCGAAGCAAGCCTTTTATTTCCGAGGTGCAGCGGAAAAAGAGGCTAGTTTTTGCACACAAGTACAGTTCCTGGACCGTGGATGAATGGAGATGAATCTTGTGGACTGATGAATCCTCATTTAAAGTCAGTGACATAAAAGGCAAGAGAGTGTGGCGCCAGAAAGGGTCGGATCCTTGCGACGCGAAGTACACCACAAAGTCCACCAAGCAACGTCCTTCCCTCATGGTGTAGGGTGCATTCTTGTATGGGAGCGTGGCTGATCTGCATGTCTTCCCCAAAGGACAGTCAGTCACCAAGGACGTGTACCTGAGCCTTTTAGACAACAGTCTGGCTGATTGTTTTGAGCGACTGGTGCTGAGGTGCTGCAGCGTGACTGTGCCCCATGCCACACCGCGCATGCTGTCAAGGAATGGCTTTCTGCAAGTGAGGTGGAGTGTATGCCTGACTGGCCAGCAAACAGTCCAGACATATCAACCATAGAAAACCTGTGGGCCATCGTTAAAGGCAAGTTGAGGAAAGAGGACACATCCACACTGGCCAAATTGGAGTCTGCACTTCGTCGCGGATGGAGCGGCATATCCAGGGAAACTTTGCAGAATCTCGTGGACTCTCTCCCCAGTCGCCTACTGGAAGTGCAAAAATGTAAAAGATACCCCATACATAAATAAAAGGATAGTTAATAAGTATTGAAAAAAATTTCATCGCATTCTGTAATGTAGTTTGGTTATTGGTATCAGTAGAAGTTGTGCTGTACAGGTTGTTTTTAGAGCGATCACGTCGAGATGCGCCGACTGTATATACAGTATATACACGTAAATATATATATTTATACTCTAAATGTATTGTATAAATATCAATAAAGAAATGAAAATGCTGCCACATGAACATAACTTGGTACTCAGAATTAGCTGTACATTGAGAAACCACTGGGGAACATGGAAGAGCTTTGCAGATGAATGCTCAGTCTCATGTCCGGATGCAATGATGTTGGTTTCCTGCATTCGGATGAGGTGGATGGTAGGAGTGTTTTAGCAACCACACTAATGGACTCTTACAGCATGACAGTAAACAACTGCAAGACAAGAAAAATGGGTAAGAATCACAGGTTCTCCCGATACTGTACTGCCTTCCTCATCCTCATAATCAATGCTATCCTGATCTTTTTCAGCACTTAAGAATGGGGTGAGGCAGGGACCAGAAAACAGTATAAAAGGATTATGAAAGACAATGAAATATCAACAGTATGCCCACTGCAACACCATTCAAACCTGTGGAATCCCAGTTCCAGCCTCACATATTTTTTTCAGACAGAATACTAGAGTTGTCTGAATCAGACAAAGGTTAACAGTAACAGTGTTAACACTCTTGGTTTCCTTTCCTTGCTCTCAGCTAAGTAAAATCATCTGGCATTGGCTGGAATATAATGCAAGAAGTTTTCCAAACCAAGAGAAGCTTAGCTACAGACTCCATCACAAAACAACAATACCTGTACAACACCAACTTCACATTCTGGGCTTTGGAGACATCTTGTCATCGTCCTTTCTCTGCATGTACTTCCCGTACAAATCCAGTATATTAGCTCCCTTAATACTTCCACTACTCTTTTGTTGTAGTTCTAGCCACAAGGAAAGGGCATACCTGTAAATTAGAAAACAACTGGTGTTACATAACACTGTACAGTAATACAACTTATGGTGTTACTATTATTACATGATCTAAGATGGTAGTATTGATACCACTCTTCAAAACAATATCGTCATCATCACCATCATCATCTGGACCTCCTTTCCCACCCTAGGGCAGGGTGAGAAGTAGCAATGTCCACAGGACAAATCTGCCCAATTCAATGGATCACACTTCCATTCACTCATCATTCAAGCCCTCGAAATCCTGGCACCATCAGATAGTCCTAAAATAATTCACCATACTCTGTAGCTTCACATATACCTATCCGAGAGAGCCAATTCGAACACTGTCATGTTAAAAAGGGGTGCCAAATCCCTGGTTATGCACTTCTCCGCACAAAATTCATCCTGCCAACTCAATCTCGTCAGTCCCTTAGCCTCACCAACTTCCATACTTCTCTTCTTCAAACACTCATCCACCATATCCCTCCACCTTCTTCTTGGCCTACCTCGCCTCCTTCAAATTCGTTCAGATATACCTTTTTCACCACTCTCTTGTTATACATTCTCTCAACATGACCATACCATCTCAGCACACTCTCTTCGATTCTGGTGTCCACAGAATTCCTCACTCCGCACCTTTCATGAATCACATTATTCTGTATCCTATCCACTATCTGCGCTCCTCATACATTCCTCAGCAGTCCTATCTCCACTGCTCTCACTCTTGACTAATCATTTTCATGCCATACCATAGTCTCACATCAGTATGTTAAAGTTGGCAATAACACTCCTTCATGTGAGCCTCGCAATGCTGCAACACTCAAGCCTCTTTTTCTTATCAAGGCCTTCATAGCACCAAATACTTTCCTTCCTTGTGTCACTCTACTTTCCACTTCTTTTTCACATTTTCTTCTCTTTTCTATCACTGTACCCAGGTATTTGAACTCTCTCACCAATTCCAGTCTCTCTCCATTCACTACCATCACACTGGAAGTCACCTTCTCTCTCAATAACCATCAATTTACCCTTTTCTATATTTACTCTCAAGGCATGATGCTCACAGACATTTACAAAACTGTGCACTATTCTACCAAGCTCTTGTCTGTATCCACAAGCGGCACTGCATCATCAGCATACAACAAATTTAAGATATTCCATCCATCACCATTCATTCCCAATGCCATCCCTCTCTCCATTACTTGTGTTTTTACTTCTCTCATTACCCCATCCATGTACATACTGAACAACCACGGGGACATCACATAACCTTGTCGCACACCCACACTGACCGTGAACTAGTCACTTAGATTTTTTTATTTATTTATGTGCGTGTCCAACTCTGGGCATAGGTTTCACAACCTGCTATCAAGGCCCAGCAGTCCTCCTACATACCATACACCTCTACAAGTCACCACTTCGGCACTAACACCCACCGTCCATATTGAATACATGCTAGGGCTGTCTCATACAGGACTGGTGTATTGGTATTAGTGGGGGGTAATTTTACGACATGTCGGCGGGTCTTCTGGTAGATCAGTAAAGCGTGATTTGATGAAATTCAAATCCTTAAACTGTTCCATGCCCCAGCAGGGATTTGAACCTGGGTCTGTTAGGACTGTAGGCCACATCTCTGCCGATTATGCCACCGCCTCCCCCAATGTCCATTTACTCTTACATATCCCTCACTACCATCACAAAAACCCTTGACAGCACCTAGAAGTTTACCATCTACACCGTACATGCACAAAACCTTCCACAATCCTTCTCTATCTACTTTGTTGTATTCTTTTTCACGATCCATAAATGCCATAAACACCTAATAGTCCTTCTCACAAGCTATCTTGACTATGTCTCAAAGTATCTGATCCACACATCCTCTGCCACTCCTAAAGCCACCCTGTTCGTCACTCATTAGGACTTCTGATATCTCTCTTACTTTCTCTGTAATAATTGTTCTACGTACCTCCCCCCGATATTTCTTGCACTCACTTCGCTCACCTTTATTTATGTACAGGGGTACAATCACTGCCTTTTTCCACTCTACTGGCAGTTTCACTCATCCATGCCTTCTTAAATATCTCCAACAAGCAATTCATTCCAGTCTGTCCACTACACTTAATAATCCCTGCATACACCTGATTAACCCCATTATTAAGTCAAAAATATTAGTTCTCTTGCATACATTATGGAGTTTGGCTGCTCCTATTGTGGCTCGGCACCCATCTGCATATGAACCTGGTGGACTGCAGATTGAAGACACCCTTTCCCTGCACTCCATAATCTTCCTTTCAGGAGGGAATAGGGAGGAAGTTGAGGGATAATTGTATAATAGGGCAGCAGATCCACCTGGTTATCTTGCTACCACCATGTAAAGGTGTTCCTCTCCAGCACCATGCAGTTTGGCACTTTATACAAACAACTGAAGATAATTACAGAGATGAAAATCAGACGATGAGTTCCATACAGGAACAGATGCTGTTATTTATCTTGTCATGTCATGTGAAAAATCAATATTTTTTTCACGTCACCCACAGTAAATGAAACACTGGTAACTCACATTCAAAAACCTAAATCACCTGTATGATGTCAAATGAGCCAATTTCATACACTGAGATGATTTGCTGCAACACAATACAGTACACCATTTTGTATCACTAGACACTCCTCAGAGCCAGAGCCAGCACTTTAAAAAGAAGGGGGGGGGGAAGGACATGATTTCAAGCAAAAATTAATACTTAATGCATTTAAGCATTCAAAAAACCAAAATTCACATTTATTTTACCTGTTTTAAGCATAAGAATACAATAATACAGAGAAATGCAAGTGCAACAACACATTTATTGCATATATTTTGGGAGATAACATTACTTTTATTATAAGTTATCAATAGTTTGCTGAAAATAGGGAGGGCGTACACTCCCCCCTGGTCCCCTAAATCAGTGCCTGATCTTGTTTTAATTTTTTATTCCATACTTTATGATATAGCTACGCAGGAAAAATGCAAATAACTCATGAAGTCATATTATGAACTATTACTGCATTTTTAAAAATGACTGAGTGGCACACATTACTTTTTGAACAACTCTGGTACAGTATTACAGTGTTTTTCAGTTGCTGTTGCTGTTGTGCTATCCCAGTCTGTCTGACTGAGTAGACCCATCAACTGCAGACAAGCAACCACCTCTGCAAGGCCATCCCATGCAATGAACAAATGTTCCCAAGCAGCTGACAGCACAGTGAGGTGCAGGGATTAGTGTGGAAGTTTGGTTTCTGGATGGATGTAGCATTTGGATCTCTCCACCCAGTTAACAGGGGAACCATAATAGGCTCCACATCACCTCATTACATGTACTTGATTCTATGGTTACCACCCAGTGTTGTAAATGGTTTCCTGGGTTACAGGAAGCCACTCAGTGTAGAGCCACCTGAGTTGGAATGAAGAGTCATAAACAGTGACAGCAAGGCTAAGAGAAAGCGGAAGAGAGGAGGACAGACACAAAAAAAGGAATGAGACAAGATGGATGAAGTATGAGGCACGGCATCATGTGAGTTGATGATGGATGCTCCCACCTATACCACCAGTGCTTTTTAGTAATGCTCAAGTACAGGGCTCTATTTCACTACATGATTTATATTAATGTATACTTGTTGCTGAACTAAGAATTTCATGCATAAACTTATCTCCATACTTCACCTTTAACCCCTATGCACTGGGAAGCGGCATATGCCATGGCAAAATGGGTGGATGGGGACTGCCGGGTGACGGGAGGAGCCTCTAATGTATTCCCGCCATCGTCTGAACCGGCACCAAAGGGTAGGGAGAGACTCCCGCCACCTAATGCAATGTACCTCAGTCTTTGTGACTTTGCCAGGTGTAGAATGATAATTTCGGAAACTTCTCGTCTGATTCCGATCCTGCCTCATGCTGACCCCTTGCCTCATCCACCCCTGCCAAGCCTCTTTCCAAATGGGCTCCGTGATAGTGCCACAGGGCACACCTTGGATGCCACTGTCTAGTTTATCTAGTAGTGAAGTTATCACGATGAGAGCAAAGCCAAAGTCGGGGACGCGTGTGCCTGCTTCGAGCGCCAGAAGTTACACATCATCTTCACATCCTTACTCATCGATGCGACCACCTGCAGACTCCTGGGGATGCTTTCATTCACAAGAAGAGTTGATGAGTAAAATGGTCTTTAATTTGTTTCCCTAACTCCTACACTTTCCCAGATATGAAGGCCTGAAAACAGGCTATTTTGGGAAATACGTCCGTAGTGAGGGGGCGGCTGTGCCAAAATAATACTAGCGCACAGCGGTTATGCTACTTAATGTCTTAAGGAAGCTAAGAAAAGTATGGTGCTGTACAGACTGTCAAAGAAGTAGCTGATATAAAGCGAGGCCTATAAAAAATTTCAATACTGAACGGTACGGTATACTGCGTCCAATATGATATACACTAACTTTCACTAGATCATAAAGTTTTTAGTTATATCAGAACACTGTCCTATACACTGCCTGTACAGCACAAGCAACACTCAGACAGAGGCACAACATAAGCAGTGCCAAGAATCTACAGGACAACCCCACAGAGGCAATTGTTTACCTGAGTTCAGTGAGTCTGCTCGATCATGCAGACCAGAGTTGAGCAACATCAATCTTATACATCTGGCAATGTCTAGCACAAACATGCACACCACAAACACTATAAGGGAATGCAGACGTACTAACAAGATGTTGAACTTAATACTCTAATAAATAATGGTTAACAACAGTTAAACACAGTGCTTGAAAGGCAAGAAACTGAACCTCAGGGATAAAGAAGAGAATGCTGCTGACTGCTGAGATAACAGGTGTATGCACAGAAGAAGAAAGGTCTTTACCATTTTCTATGATCTCTCTTTCTGGGAAACCTGATGATTATGAATGACTAGAGAAAAGCCTCCAAGCAATCTTCCACATCCTTTTCTACACTGCTCTACTTTGTTTACATAATATAATGGTCTTCCATTAATAACATTTTCTAAGCATTTTACTTCTGAAAACTGTTGTTACTAATGTACTTTAATTATCTCTCAAGTACTTCACACTATCTTGGTTATAGAAAGTGTTAAACATGATAAAAACAATTTACATTACCAATGTGTCCAAAACTTGCTGAACACATTATTTTCTACAAGCAGAAAATTATCTTGTAATACAGGGTTTGCAGAGTGGGAATGTGACTGGCTTAAATAGTGTATGCGAAGTCATGTAAGACAATTAAAAAAAAGACAACTGATAGATATCATGGATGGCAATATTATCAACATTCTCATTTTCATCAGTATTCATTCTTAGTCTGGCATTAATTCCTTGGAATTACATCTAATTAGTCACAGGGTCAGACTGCTTAGAAAACTGTCAGTCAAGAACCAGTACAGTAGACCCTAAATTTACGTGAGAACTGATTTGTGCTAAGCACGTTCTTTGCAGAACCTTGACCGGGGAGGGGGGCGGGGAATGTGGGAAAATCTCAGGAGTTGGCCCCCGTTTGTAAACATCCCTTTCAAAGTTTCACTACCAGACCATACAGATGCATGCTCACCCCACCTAAAATAAACAAAACATCATCATTTTGCAGGATTTTGCTATAATGGTCATAATTCAAAACAGCTAAAATTATGGGATGTGAAACAGTCTGCTTACACTCAAGCTGCTACCACCCAACCCCCCCACACTCACATTAATGCATGCATACATATAAACATCACTCACTGCCTGCCTCTCACCTTTCTTGCCTTATTGACATCATTCACTATGTATTTCTTCTTCTTTCAACTAAGTTTTCCACTACTTTAAGTTATTGAAATAATTTTTCACGCACCTCTTGTGAGATAAGTTGTATCCCTTCCCTGACACCCAAACATCACTCTGTTCCCTGTCATGGTACGTGATCGCCATTTTGTACACTCTAATTAACCATTTTTTATGCCCAGTTATGTTCCTGGAGGTTATATGTATACTACAATGAGTGTCAGGAATAATCAGGAGGGGATAAGAAGTTTCCAAGAGGGCCAAAAGGGCAACTTTGAGAAAATTTGATTTCACCTTAACAATTACCAGTAGCTACCCAACATGGGTGTCAATGGAGCAATTTGTGGGTTTTGATTTGCATGGTAAAATTCTTGCACACATTAGCTGTGCAAATTGAGAGTCTACTGTATATCAACTTGTGCTGCTCTACAAACCTGTTTAACCCCTACACCGCAGGGTTGTCGGAAGTTCGCCGTGCCATTCCCACGGGGATATTTGCGCTCCGACTGACTTTTTAAAAATATTTGCCAAAAATCAGTTATTAGTCCTAGAATATTATAATTACATATGCATATGGCACATACCTTCAGCTTTCTCCTGGGATGTTTTTATTAGCACTTGTCAACGACCATTGGACTTGTGGAGACTTCTGAAGTTAGGTAACTAAGCCTCCACTTTAAACTTCCCGACATCCCCTAATCTGAATACCACTGCCAGATATTATCACTAGAAACACTATTCAATGATATCCAAGTAGTTTGGAATCCATACTAAAAAAAAAAAACACTGAAAGCAATGTAAAATACGAGCGCATACGAGCCTCCCACCCGCGCTAATTCTCCGCTGGTATTCTGTCATTTCTTACTCATATACACACTCACACTTTATTATTTCCAGTATATATATCTACAGTCCTTTACCGCTTCCCACACGACGTTTAGTAGGGGTAGAGGTCACAGGGCCTTTTATAATAGGAGCAAAAGCGGCAGAAATGGAGGGGCGTCATTTCACCATGAAGGACGAGAGCAAACTGACTGTATCTCGGTAGCGAAGAGTTGAAAATGTCAGCTGCTAATGTATATGCTAAGAAATAAGTCGTAGGAAATCTAGACAATACATAATAAATTAGGTAGTTCCAGGTAAACATAAATATCACTCAGGCTTCTCTTTTCCGTTCTTATATACATTTATATTATGAGAGTAGCTCATACAGCATATTTTACGGGAAAAAAAAGCAGGGTAAATTAGCGAACGAGTGCAAGTTGGATGTTGCCAAGTGCTAATTAGCCAATTCCAGGTGAACAGTATGGCACTATCAATTACCTAATTCTTTTTATATACAGTAGGCGCGGAAAGTATTGACTTTTTTTGCCGACGTCATTCTTTTTCGTGTTAAGTGAAGTAGGGTCAATACTACCCTCCCCTGTGATGTGAAATGAACTGACGCTTTTCAACGGGAGCTGGCAACCCTGCTTGATGGGAGCTGGCAACCCTGCTTGATAGGTTTGGCACCACAGGAGCAGGCTCAGTAATGTTTGGGCAGCCACAGGAGGAGGATTGTCTCTGTGTGTGATGCACCACGAGGGCATGTTTTGATTCAAATAACACAGTTATTTGGTTACCTACCACATTCTCATCATGCCTAAAGTAACCACAAGCAAGGACAAACGTGTGGAAGTGATTACTTTATACAAAGCTGGCCACAAACTCCCATTTATTGCAAATCAGATGGTGTTAGACTGAGGACAGTGCAGAGACTGGTGAAGTGGTTCAAGGACAGTGGGGAGGCCATTCCTCCCACTCCACTTGCCAAGCCTGGGAGACCTCGTAAGACAACCTTCAGGACCCGTCAGCTGATCTCAAGGCAAGTTAGCAAGGATCCAAGGCTAACAGCACGGGATTTAAAAGAAAAGAACCCACAGTTGCTGGCAGATGTGTCTGTCAGAAGTGTGCAGCAGCTGTTGCATGACAATCTGAGCTACAGGAGTTTTTGCGCTCGTAAAAAACCACTGCTAACTGCACTTCAGAAGAAAAAGAGAGTAAATTTTTGTAAGAAATATCTTGCCTGGAGTGAGGAGCAATGGAAAACTGTGCTTTGGAGTGATGAGTCAACATTTACTGTCACTGGTACACCTTCATCACGAGTGTACCGCAAACCAGGCAGTGACCCCCTGGAACCTAAGTACACTTCCAAGTTTGTTAAATAACCAGCCTCACTCATGGCTTGGGGCTGCTTTACATATTATTGTGTTGGTAGGTTGGTAATTCTACCTGCAAATGAAAAAGTGAACCAAAACAATTATCTGGAGCTCTTATGTGATGTTTTAAGTGACTCTTTTGATAAAACCAAGGCAAGAGTATTTATGCAAGATTCTGCCCCTGCACATGTTGCAAAGTCAGTGAAACAGTGGCTAACAGACTGTGAGGTTCCCTTTATTCGAGATTGGCCCGGAAACAGGCCAGATATCCATCCCACTGAGAATTTATGGGTGCACATGAAGTGGCAGCTGTGTAGTATGGACACATCATCTTTGCCTAAACTTGAGGCCGCAGTCAAGCAGCTATGGAGCAGTTTTAGTCCGTCTGTTCTGCAAAACTACGCCATCAGTCTCCCCAGACGCCTTAAGAAGATAATAAAGGTGAAGGGGAATGCCAGTAAATACTAAATTCAATGGTGAGTGTTAATTTATTTGTTTCTCCTTGCTAACCACAAGAATGTTTTCTTTTTTAAGATGGCGTCAACACTTTCCGTGCCTACTGTATATATTATTTTGTATAAGAATAGGGCATAAGGCTCATTTCAATGGATGAAAACAGTGGAAAAATCCGGGGAAGATTTACTTAGAGCAGAGCGGCTGAGCAGACGACACGAGAGGGTAATGGAGGGGAGGTAGGGAGGGGAGTCTAGAATGGGGGAAAATGACTAAATTGTCAACAATGGATGGGAGTACTGATGACATTAGCAGCTCTGACTATTGTTGGACATTGGCAGTGCTGATAGATGATACAAGTCTCCACCTGAAAGCCCAGGGGAATTAAAAATAACACAGAGTCACTCAAGTGACGCCCCGCGGTATGATCCAGTGCACCCGACCGTCACGAAAGTGACGACCTGTGGTTAAGGGGTTAACAAGGACTCATATAAACCACTAATTTAATCAATGAAAATGAATTTTGTACACACCTAAAGGCAAGCCTAATCAGCCCCAGTGTTATTAACCCGCCGAGTCCCACCAATGTATGATGCATGTCTCTACTTTTTCAGTGGACAGACCCACTGACATGCATTGTACGTCACTCAATTGCAAGGCCCACTGTGTGCACATTTTTCAACATTCACAGGTGATTTTTGGTAGGCATATGTGGGAGATCTTCCTCTACCTGTTGCCAAGCAGGGATCCTGCCTGGCCCCACCTAACCCCCCCCTCCCCTCCTCACTGGGCAATTTACCTGTCAGCAGTAACCTGGCCAGTAAAGGTATGTTGCCCCACGATCTCTCCAATGATGAAATTCACGGTGAAAGTGATTCCTGAGGTGGAGGACAAAGAAACAAAGAAGCTAGAGGTAGAAACAAACAGAAGTGATGAGGTGATAATGTCGTAAAGGAAGGTGCCATATACTGGGGTTTTGAGTGAGTGAACAATGCTTTTATCGCCTATATTATTGTGTGAGAGGATGGAGAGTGAAAGACTGACGAGGAGAGTGATGTGAGTGAGGTGAAGGGGGGGAGAGGGAGGGGGAGGCCGAGGATGAGATGGAGGGATGGAGTGGAAAGGTACATGAGAGAGGGGGGTGTGAGTTGGGAGCAGGGTAGTGAAATGGCAGGGGACAGAGCGACATGGAGATGATCTGTCTGTGGCCACCCTGTGCGGGACTGAGGCATCTGGCAATAGACAGATAGATAGATTATTGTGTGAAAACCAATATAGACTTGTACTACACATATATTCGTACCAAATAAATAAATAAATACGTAATTTAAAGTGGCTTGAATTAGTTAACCCTTCCATATTTCGTTTTCTTTAGACAGGTACCCTGAAAAAGAAGGAAAACGTAAGGCTAAATGACACCTGTATCAACATTTTTAACCTTAGGAGGGCAATTTCTCTATGAATTTTTCGATGTTTCTCGCCAAAAGCGGAGGTTTGAGCCAAAAAAAAAAAAAAAAAAAAAAAAAAAATGAAAATTGGTCAGGATCTGGGGGTAGGCTGGGTAAAAAAACGGACAGGACTGGGTGGGTTAAATAATATGGCTATGTGTAGAAAACAAAGGTAAGAGA
>JAGKTI010000006.1:59057-71855 GCA_018397915.1 Birgus latro | reverse complement strand
ATATATATATATATATATATATATATATATATATATATATATATATACAGTAGGCGCGGAAAGTGTTGACGCCATCTTAAAAAAAGAAAACATTCTTGTGGTTAGCAAGGAGAAACAAATAAATTAACACTCACCATTGAATTTAGTATTTACTGGCATTCCCCTTCACCTTTATTATCTTCTTAAGGCGTCTGGGGAGACTGATGGCGTAGTTTTGCAGAACAGACGGACTAAAACTGCTCCATAGCTGCAGCCTCAAGTTTAGGCAAAGATGATGTGTCCATACTACGCAGCTGCCGCTTCATGTGCGCCCATAAATTCTCAATGGGATTGATATCTGGGCTGTTTCCGGGCCAATCTCGAATAAAGGGAACCTCACAGTCTGTTAGCCACTGTTTCACTGACTTTGCAACATGTGCAGGGGCAGAATCTTGCATAAATACTCTTGCCTTGGTTTTATCAAAAGAGTCACTTAAAACATCACATAAGAGCTCCAAATAATTGTTCTGGTTCACTTTTTCATTTGCATGTAGAATTACCAACCTACCAACACCATAATATGTAAAGCAGCCCCAAGTCATGAGTGAGGCTGGGTAGTTAACAAACTTGGAAGTGTACTTAGGATCCAGGGGGTCACTGCCTGGTTTGCGGTACACTCGTGATGAAGGGGTACCAGTAACAGTAAATGTTGACTCATCACTCCAAAGCACAGATTTCCATTGCTCCTCACTCCAGGCAAGATATTTCTTACAAAAATTTACTCTCTTTCTCTTCTGAAGTGCAGTTAGCAGTGGTTTTTTACGAGCACAAAAACTTCTGTAGCCCAGATCGTCATGCAACAGCTGCTGCACACTTCTGACAGACACATCTGCCAGCAACTGTGGGTTCTTTTCTTTTAAATCCCGTGCTGTTAGCCTTGGATCCTTGCTAACTTGCCTTGAGATCAGCTGACGGGTCCTGAAGGCTGTCTTACGAGGTCTCCCAGGCTTGGGAAGTGTAGTGGGAGGAATGGCCTCCCCACTGTCCTTGAACCGCTTCACCAGTCTCTGCACTGTCCTCAGTCTAACACCTGTTTGATTTGCAATAATTGGGAGTTTGTGGCCAGCTTTGTATAAAGTAATCACTTCCACACGTTTGTCCTTGCTTGTGGTTACTTTAGGCATGATGAGAATGTGGTAGGTAACCAAATAACTGTGTTATTTGAGTCAAAACTTGTCCTCGTGGTGCATCACACACAGAGACAATCCTCCTCCTGTGGCTGCCCAAACATTACTGAGCCTGCTCCTGTGGTGCCAAACCTATCAAGCAGGGTTGCCAGCTCCCGCTGAAAAAGCGTCAGCTCATTTCGCATCACAGGAGAGGGTAGTATTGACCCTACTTCACTTAACGCGAAAAAAAATGACATTGGCCCTATAGCGTCAATACTTTCCGCGCCTACTGTATATACTGTACTGAACAACCAGGGGGACATCACACAACCTTGTCGCACACCCACACTGATCATGAACCATTCACTTAGGTGTACATTTACCCTTACACATGCCTCACTACCATCATAAAAACTCTTGACGGCACCTAGCAGCTTACCATCTACACCGTACATGTGCAAAACCTTCCACAATCCTTTTCTGTCTACTTTGTCATAAGCTTTTTCCAGATCCATGAATGCCATAAACACCTTATACGGCAGTCCTTTTCACAAGCCTTCTCCACTATCTGTCTCACTGCAAATATTTGATCCACACATACTCTGCCACTCCTAAAGCCACCCAGTTCATCACTCTCTAGGACTTCTGATATCTCTCTTACATTCTCTATAATAATTCTTCCATATATCTTCCCCATCACACTCAATAATTCTTCCATATATCTTCCCTATCACACTCAATAATCCTTCCATATATCTTCCCTATCACACTCAATAAACTTATGCCACAATAATTCTTGCACTCACTTAGCTCACTTTTATTTTTGTAGAGGGGTACAATCACACCCTTTTTCCACTCTGCTGGCACAGTTTCACTCAACCATGCCTTCTTACATATCTCCAACAAGCACTTCATTCTGCTCCCTCCACTACATTTAAAAATCTCTCAACCATGCCTTCTTACATATCTCCAACAAGCACTTCATTCCGCTCCCTCCACTACACTTAAAAATCTCTGCATACACCTCATCAACCCCAGCTGCCTTCCCATTTTTCAGCCGCTTCATAGCGTTCTTCATCTGTTCGTTTGTCACATTTCCTGGCACTGCATTCCTTCTCTGCACATCTCCAAAACTAATTGTGTTTACAGTGGCTCTGCTCTCTCTACATTTATTCATCAGGCTTTCAAAATCTTCTTTCCACATGGTCCTTACTTCATCCCCATGGGTTAATAACCTACCATTCACATCCTTCATACTTTCACATTTCTTTCCTCTGTCACTTCTACATTTCTGCACCTCTTTCCAGAATAACTTCTTATTTTCTGAGTAAGTTGCATTCACTTTTCTCCCTTGATCATCATTTACCTCCTCCTTTTTCCTCTTGACTACTCTCTTTACATGTTTCTTGCTCTCAATATTTTCAGTTCTCATTTCAATTGAACCCTTGTCCTGTAACCACTCTAGCCACTTCTTCCTCTTTTCCTCCACTGCTTTCTTAACCTCTTCACCCCACCATGCTGTACCTTTCTTCTTTGTTGTTACTCTTGCCACACCACACACCACTTTAGCATTCCTAACTAAGCAATCCCTATATGCATTCCACAGGTTGTCCAGATCCATTTTATTCCAATTCACTGATTCTAACTCTTCCTCTACTTTGGTCCTGTATTCATGTGCCATTTCTTTGATCCTCAGCCTCTTGACTTTCAGTCTTTCTCCCTGGCTGCTCCTCTCTCTTCTGGTCCACCTCACTCCTTTCAGCTTGATCTTGCATACCACAATCATATGATCTGACAGACCTCCACATCGTCCTCTCATGGCCCTCGTATCAGCAACCACTCCCAGCATCGACCTCTCTATGAGCACATAATCAATCAGGCTCCTTTCAACACGCGTTCCCTCTATACCATGTATATTTATGTGCATCTTTGTGTTTGAAATACAAGTTACAAATGCACAACCTCCTAATTATGTTATCCTCAGGACCAGTGCCTACTCTTCCATCCACATCATCCATTACAATCACTTTATAGTTCCTGAGCATTTCTCCAACTGCTTCATCCAGCTCATCCTAAAACCTGTCTTTCACTCTCATTCCTATCATCACTCAGTGCATATGTTACGATCACTGCCACTTTTACCTTCTCAAACTTGAACCTGATATACATAAATCTTGAGCTGACACATTTGTAATCTCTCATTCCAATCTGCCACACTTCATTAATCAACAAAACCACTCCTTCCTTGCATCTTCCTCGCCCATTCATGTCCGACCTTACACACTTCACATCTCTCCCACTCCTCCACTTCACACCCTTTCATCTTTGTTTCACACAATGCCATCATGGCATATCTTGCACTCTTGAACACATTCACCACTTCCACGCTCTTGCTTTCTGCATTCACACTTCACACATTCCACATGGCCATGTGAATCTGCCCATTTGATTGGGGCCCTGGGCAGGTAATGGGCCCTTCGAAACCATTGCCATAATTAAGTGATTTTAGACGGGAATCTGGGGGACACAACCCGGCCAAAAACCCTGATTATATGGTTACCACCAAATGTAGTAAATGGTTTCCTGGGTACAAGAAACCATTTGGTTTGTCACTCAGTGCATAGACCATAAGGCATCTCTACACTGAGTGAGTCGATGATGGGCACCCCCATCTACCACAAATGAAGATATAAAAGTAAAGACTAATAAGAGATACTGAAGTCTTACCAATATGACCACCAGGGGGGACCCATGTGTTTGGAAATGTATGCATGTGTGGCGCTCGGCGTGTGAGCAGCAGCTGACCATCGGCAGACTCCAGGAGCACCACCACCCCTACCCCAACACCCTGACCTGTCTTCCCACCAACATCCAATTTTTGTCCAGACTCAGCAAGGTGGTAGGATGGGCAGAATGGTGGATGCTGGCCCAAGATTTTACACACATCAAATAATATAAGGTGGCAAGTGCTGTAAGTGAATGGGTGAGTACCAGAGGCAAAATATAGAAGAGAATGAAGTACAAGTTCTTGTTATTTATACTATACCGAACCAGTTGGTACCCAATGAATTAAGCTATGTAAATTATTACGGAAGTGATTGACCAGACTTCTCTTTTATACTGTAGGTTACAGCTACAACCACTGATCAAGGCTATTTCTTTACAAGGATCCACATCGACTAACATGCTATAAATACGGGGATTCACATACCATACTGCACTAATACACTATGCTCACACGTAATTTACTTACAAGGTTGCTTAGGTTACTGTATATCAGTTTTGGTTGGTTAAGGAATGCATTAATACTAACCCTTACAATATAAATCTAAAGGTGAATGTAGGGAAGAGTAAAGTGATGGTCTTCGAGAGAAGTGAAGCCAGTGAATGTACAGTGAGATTGGATGGGGAGGATATGGAGAATGTGAGTGCATTTAAGTACTTGGGTAGTGTGATGAGTAAGGAAGGAAGTCTGGAGGGTGAAGTGGTTGAAAGGATGCAGCAGGGAAGGAAGGTTGCTGGTTCGTTGAAAGCAATGATAAGAAACAGGGAGGTGAGCATGGAAGTGAAAAAGTTGTTACATGACAGTATTGTGATACCAACTCTTAACATATGGAAGTGAAGCTTGGACCCTGTTGGAAGGCCAGAAATCAAGAGTGAGAGCGGTGGAAATGAGTTATATGAGAGGAGCATGTGGAGTCACATGGAAAGACAGACTAACAAATGAGGAAGTGAAGGAGCGTTGTGGTGTGGTTGTGGACATAACAGAAAGCGTTAGGAGAAATACGTTAAGGTGGTTTGGGCATGTGGAGAGGATGGAGAGTGAAAGACTGACGAGGAGAGTGTATGTGAGTGAGGTGGAGGGGGCGAGAGGGAGAGGGATGCCGAGGATGAGATGGAGGGATGGAGTGGCGAGGTACATGAGAGAGGGGAGTGTGAGTTGGGAGCGGGGTAGTGAAATGGCGGGGGACAGAGCGACATGGAGGCGATTTGTTTGTGGCCACCCCGTGTGGGATTGAAGCGTCTGGCAATAGACAGATGGATAGACAATATAAATTCCACCCCTCATACCATTAATTTGTATGAATGTGTCTTAGCAGTGCCAGTGTCAACATCACTGGCTGAGGCTGGACACTGCAGTAACAGCTTGTTGTCCTGGAGGTGACATTCAACTTGTCCTTCATTACCAAGTCCCAGGGCCTCCAGCACACACTCAGCAAATACGGCTGGCTGGTATGTGTCCCGTGGAGTTTTCCTGAGATGCACCAGAACTCTTGTGTAGCCACTACCAGCCATGATAAGGTACTGGGGAGGAATGGAATAACATAACTAGGTGCAATAAATAAATACAATAAATGTGTTTCTAACGCTTGGCTGAGGTCCAGCAGCCCTAACTGTCACACACATTTACATATCACTACTTCAAGACTAATACCCAACATTCATTACCAGTACAGTTCAGTTGATATGCGAGAATACTTACGCAGTATAACCTTTGGAACTCCACTCAGCTCTCGATACACAGTGCGACGAAAAAACGAATCGGCGGCCTTTTACCGAATCGGCACTTTCAATTGGAAATTATTACAATTTTCATCACCATGTTGGTTCAAACAACTATCAGAAACCAGGTAAAATTTTGTGTTCCATTCAACTATTAATAAAAAAAATAAAAAAAAATAAAGCATAAAAGTGCTAAAGTTAGCGAAAGCGTTTCGCCTTTAGCTGGCCTTGACAGGCATCTATTTTGCGTAAGTATTGATTCAAAATGCAAATAAATGTATTTGCTGGCATATTTTAACACAATCATTGATATTTTGGTAATCATCCGTACATATTTGACAACATAAATTTTTAAGATATTCGGGGGAGGGGGAGGTTTGGGCCTGGTGTCGGGATTAAATTCTGGCATTTAAGTAGATGATGTTCTTTGTGCTATTTGGAGAGCTTATGTTACCAAAACTGTGCTTAGAGCAGGTAAACTGAGCACACTTTAGATGTGGTGGTGATCCAGAAGTCATGGCAAGGCCCTAGGCCATTCCTTTTGCGAGGCCCATAGGCCTTTCTTTTTCGGTAATCGTAATTCACAGTTTTCGTAGAGTACTGTACTTCAAATTATTGTTTCATAAGACCAGTTCGTGAGATCATGTTAGGTACACAACACAGTCAGATAAGAATGCTCATTTATTGTGACACTCAAAGATAACAATATGCATGTAATTCAAGCAGCACTTTTCTGGACTTCTGTCTGTCTATCTATTACCAGACATCTTAATCCCTGAAATACACGCACACGGAGGAGATCCCAGGGAGGACGAGACCCCACCCTATGAGGAGGCCATGGGGAGGTGCAGAGAGACTCCAAGCCACACCAGCCCACGTCTCGCACATGTCCCTCTTCCACCCAGCCAGACCAGCGGGAAGTGCATCACCCAGGTACGTTACTCTCCAGCCAGGACAGCACTCACCAGACTCGGAGTGGGACTTGTTCTTATACAGTCCCATGCAGGCTCTCGGTGACATCCACCAGACTTGTCACTAGAGGAGGAACGACCACCTGTCTTCCCAGTCCTACGCACCCCAAGGGGAGCAGCGGCGCAGTAATGTCCACTGGACTTACTGTAGAGGGAGCGTCCACCGGATCTCTCCCTTCTGCCACCCACCTACGGCAGCAGGGACGTGGTAACATCCACTGGACTTGCCGGCGCATGATGTCCACCAGACTTCCTCTACCTGTTGTCCCAGGGAAGGGAGCAGAGTTTTGGTGGCTTCCACCAGACTCGCCATTGAGGAGGCATCCACTGGATACCCCTCGGCCATGACTTTCCCTCAGCAGCCGGACCGTGGTAACATCCACTGGACTTACCACAGGCACAGGAACTTCCACTGGACTTCCTCTCCCTGCTGCCTTCGGGACGAGTGGTGCCCTGGTAATGTCCACCGGACTTGACGGGCGGGAGGAACGTACAACAGACTTCTTTCCTCCACTCCCCTGCCTGGGAGCCTTGGTAACGTCCACCGGACATGTCAGGCAGAAGGAGCATCCACCGGATCTCCCTCCACTGCCCGGGAGTGGGGCTCTGGCAACGTCCACCAGACTTGCCAAGTCAAGGGGGCAACCATCGGTTCTCCCACCTCCACTATCCCGGAGACTCCCACCGAGGGCCACGTCCCTGGCTCGGCCCGTCCCTCCAGAGGCCGAGCGAGATGTCCCTTGCGCTCCCTCCGTACCATCCAGGGTGGAGATTGCTCCCCCAAAGAGTTGCTTGTGCAGGATGTCTGAAGTGGACCTGTCGTGAGCCTGGGTGTCCTGTTGCTGCAGCCATCCCCTCGATGTCCCCAGCTGCTGTCGGACTCCCTGGAAGAGCGGCCGCAGGCAGTCTTTGATGGCCTCCCGGACTCGACAAGACCACAGCCCCCAGCCTTCGAGGGGTGCCCCACTGACCCCAGGCCAGGACCAGCCCGGACCCTCCTGCAGGACTCCCACCACCTCCAAGGGCAGATGCCGAGCAGCTCGCCTCCTAGCCCTGTTTGGCCCCAGCCCCGAGGGCCACCCCACACCCAAGGACCCAACCAAAAGAGGGCTGTCCACTACACTGCCCTATAGCCCACACCGGACCCACTACGCTGCCCGGAAGCGCACCCCAGACGGCCCACCTCCTGCACCTGGCAGTCACCTGAACCTCCCTGTGTGATCCAGTCTGATACAAACCTTGTATGAACAATAAGTGTTTGCATAGTGCCACATGTTTTGTGTATAACGCTGTGTATTCTCAATTTATGGTAATATACGTGTAAGACTGGTTAGCCTGTGTTTGTGCCCTGTTCCTTTGTTGCATGCTCTTGCCTGGTCCTGAACTAAAGAACCCAAATTCATGCCCGTGCTCCAAGTGCAAGAAGTTGAGCTTAAAACACAAAGCATAACAATCCCGTAAAGGGCGGCCACAAACAAATCGCCTCCATGTTGCCCTGTCCCTCACCATTTCACTGCCCTGCTTCAGTTCACACCCCCCTCTCTCATATACCTCTCCACTCTATCCCTCCATCTCATCCTTGGCCTCCCCTTCCCTCTTCCTCCCTCCACCTCACTCACATACACTCTCCTCATCAGTCTCTCACTCTCCATCCTCTCCTCATGGCCAAACCACTTCAGTGTGTTTCTCCCAACGCTTCCTATCACATCCACACCACAATGCTCCTTCACTTCCTCATTTGTCAGTCTGCCTCTCCATGTGACTCCACATGCTCCTCTCAACTCATTTCCACTGCTCTCATTCTTGAATTCTGTCCCTCCAACAAGGTCCAAGCTTCACTTCCATTAGTTAGAGGTGGTATCACAATACAGGACAGTCATGTAGTAACTTTTCCACTTCCATGCTCACTTCCCTGTTTCTTATCACTGCTTTCAAGGAACCAGCAACCTTTCTAGCTTGTTGTACCCTTTCAAGCACTTCACCCTCTAAGCTACCATCCTGACTTATCACACTACCCAAGTACTTAAATGCACTCACATTTTCCATTTCCTCCTCATCCGGCCTCACTGTACATTCGCTGACTTCATTTCTCTCAAAAACCATAACTTTACTCTTCCTTACATTCACCTTTAGATTCCATTTCTTACACACTCTCCCAGACTCATCCACCAAGCCTTGTAGCTCCCCTTCATTTTCACTTAACAACACAGTATCATCTGCAAATGACAATATTGGAAAAATCATTAATAACATCACCAAAATCCACACGCTTTATGATGTCCAACTTGATCGTCAGCAGAGCTAGGTTACACAGTCTGTTATGGTTCATGGTTGACCTCAGGTGATTTTTCACCCACTTTATGTAGCTCAGGCTGAGCTACATAAAATTGTCTGGAGTTGGCAAGAATAAACCAGTAAGACTTTCCCTTGAGTTGAATAAAATCATCTGAGGTTAACAAGAACAAACCAAGATAACCGTTGGATTTAAGGATCCAGTCTGTATATAATCGTACCTTAGGTGTATTTGAGCTGAATGATAAGTCAAATGGCTTTGTGTAAGGTGATCTTGTGTGTTAAGGCACTCCAACTAGGTTTCAGTCAGAGAATTGGTTGGGGTATATTGTTCACATACATAATGCCCCTCAGGGGAAAGTAAACATAACTCTTGCCTTAAATGTCTAGAATAAGTAGCTTAACCATGGGCCCCTACACTTCTGATGGGGCAATAAAGGAGTGGATTATGGTTGCACAAAAATTTACCATCCATAAACAGCTGGAACTAGGTCTTATGTCTTGCCTGAAGCCTGTGGTACGCATTTCTACATTTTTTGCTTTTCCAAGCAACTGAACCCCTTGAATCTGATATTATATTCTTGCTGTTTCCAGACTTTTTTTTTTTCTCCTAGCTAAGACTTTTCAAATGGGTGGAGTTAGATGCAGCCATGATTAATCCCCTCACTGTGAGATCTCGCAGAGCCAGAATAGCTCATTGGTAGTGCTCATGCATCACAACTATAGGGTTGGCAGTTGGAGTTCGTACCAGGGTAGCATATAGCGTGAGATGTAGCAGTCTCTCCAAGGATTTCTCCTTGCCCTGCAGAGCTTTATGGTCCATTGGTCCTAAGCTGGGGGTTCACCCTTTTCTTATGAAATATCCCATAAGCAGAACAAAGTTGTCTGGTGATGGATTGAATAAAATTAAAAAGGTGTTACTAGATTAATGATGGATTGAATAAAATTAAAAAGGTGTTACTAGATTAAATAAGGTGTTAACTTTGAACTCCATATGTCCAATCCTTCATAGTGAAGTTTCAAATAATAGGCTATTACAGTCCAGTATTGTAAGAGTTGGCTGCTATGTATGTCTGTTTATCTTCAGACTTTGACTTATGTGTTGATGGTAGGAATAAAAGCAATTTATGCACATAATTTATCCACTGAAGTGTATCTTAATTATGACCCTTTCTCTTTTGCAGTACTTTATTCTGGAGAGATGATTATTGCAAACATCTAGCCATTGATTTCTAAAACTGCATAAGATTTAAGTTGCATTAGTGATGTACAGTACTCAGGAGAAAGTTAAAAAGAAATTGTTGCTCCCTCTGGTGATAGTGAGAGCTGGAGCTCCTGTTTCACTAGTTACCTAACCATCCCCCTTTGCTGACCTTTTCAGTGTGACAGTAACATGGGGAGTAGACCAGCATACTCTCCCAAACATTTCCTCTAACTATCCTATGCATTACACCACATGCGCTTTACATATTACACAACGTATCCCACTACGTTACAGGGGTTGACGCCAGCAAGGGCATGCGGCCAGAAAACTTTGCCCCCGCTACCTAGTGGCGGACTTTTGGGGGAGGCTTGACTGGGGTTCTGCCGGCATAGATCATGGGTCCGGGGCGAGATGGGGCTCGAACCTGTGCTAGAGGGTACAGGGCATTGCGGTTCCCAGGCTGCCGCTTCTGCTCAATAGAGAGGGGCCCGAACCTGGGAGTAGCGCCCCGGGAGGCTGCCCTATCATTGGATGTATAATGGCGGGGCAGTTGCAGTGCCAAGCCGCGCTTAGAGGGTGTCCCTGCAGCTGTCCTGGCAGGGTGCCCCGAGGCCACTACCACAGCCACTTGTAAGCTGGTGGGGTAGGGGTCCCAGATCCATTGCCTGGACCAGGGTCTGTGCAATGGGTCGGGCCTTTGGAATGTTTACCCCCCTTTATCTTACCGACTATGACTATGAACAAAAACAAGCACCAAAGCAAGCCTGAGGACAGCAAATCACCCAGGGGGTTTAGGGTGGGTTCGTGGAATGTGGGAAGTTTGAGAGGAAGAGCAGGGGAAGTTGTTGAGGCATTCAGTAGGAGGTGGGTGGATGTGGCATGGTTGCAGGAAGTCCGGTACAGGGGTGGATCAGCCAGAAAGATTGTTGGGAAGGATTGCTACTATAAGTTGTTTTGGCAGGGGGGAACTGACGGATATGGGGGTGTGGGTGTGTTGGTTATAGAGAAATGGGTGGAATATGTCATGAATGTTATGAGAGTAAGTGATAGGATATTAGTAGTGAAAATTTTGGTCGGGCAGAGGTTGGTTTCAGTTATATCGGCATATGCTCCACAGGTAGGATTGGATGACGCAGAGAAGGACAGATTTTGGGATGATTTAATACGTGTAGCGAGTGGTATGGGTGATGATGAGGTAGTGGTTCTGGGAGGGGATTTAAATGGTCATGTGGGTGAAGCATCTCAAGGTTATGAAGGAGTCCATGGAGGATGTGCATATGGTGTGAGGAATGCGGAAGGGGAAAGAATACTCGAGTTTGGGGAGGCTATGGACATGATTGTGTGCAACACACATTTTAGGAAAAGAATCAGCCGGTTGATTACGCATGAGTCCGGGGGAATTAGCAGTCAGATAGATTATTTTCTGGTCAGGAGGGTTGATAGGAGATTATTGAGGGATGTTAAAGTTATAGGAAGCGAGGAGTGTGTGCAGCAGATTTGTGACATGGTGCTTAAGGATCGAGTGATGAGAAGGACATATGTACCTAGGAGGAAAATATGGAAGCTGGGAAACCAATCAGTAAGGGATGCCTTTTATAGTGAGATGAGGAGAGTGGTGGCTGAACAGGAAGCCGTTGATAGAGGCGTTAATGAACAGTATAGAGCCCTTAAGAACAACCTCTTGAGAGTTACCAATACAATATGCGGTTGGACAAGAGGCCCACCAAGACATAAAGTAACTTGGTGGTGGGATGAGGGTGTAGAAGCTGCAGTTAAGGAGAAAAGAAGGCTTTTCCGGGAATGGAAGAATGGTAGTAACAGGGAGGAGTACTTGGCTGCCAAGCGCAGGGCTAGAAGAGAGGTATACAGGGCGAAGTCTGAGTCACAGAGACTTTTACTTGATAATCTAAATCATGGAGAAAGGAAAAATATGATTTTTAGGGTGGCAAATCAGGTGAAGAGGGAGAATCGGGACATTGTAGGTGAGCAGTGTGTGAAGAATGATGATGGAAGGGTGGTGGTGAGCAGTGAGGATATTAAAGATGCATGGAGAGAGCATTATAGCCGATTGCTGAATGAGGAGTTTGACTGGGATAGAGAAGGTTTGGAGCCCGCTGATCCAGTGTTTGGCCCTTGGCCTTTGATTGACGCTGCTACTGTGAGTGAGGCAATAGGCAGGATGCGGGTGGGGAAGGCGGCAGGTGTGTCTGGGTTGACTGCCGAAATGTTGAAGGCCTCAGGAGATACTGGGGTGAGTTTAGTCACTGACCTGATAAATAGGATTATATATGAGTGTGTTGTCCCAGATGATTGGCTGAGGAGTGTAATTGTAAATGTGTACAAGGTAAAGGGTGATGCCCTGGAAAGGGGAAATTACAGAGGTATAAAGCTCTTAGATCAGATAATGAAAGTAATGGAGAGAGTTCTAGAAGGTATGATTAGAGAAAGAGTGAATATCGATGAGATGCAGTTTGGGTTTATGCCAGGCAGGGGGACCACTGATGCCATATTCATTGTTCGACAGCTTCAGGAAAAATATATTGGCAAGAAAAGGGAATTGTATTTTGTTTTTGTTGATTTGGAAAAGGCCTTTGACAGAGTCCCTAGAGAGGTGGTGAAGTGGGCAATGAGAAAGCTAGGGTTGGAAGAGTGGCTGGTTAGGGTGGTTATGGCCATGTAC
>JAGKTI010000006.1:36117-54204 GCA_018397915.1 Birgus latro | reverse complement strand
GATTATATATGAGTGTGTTGTCCCAGATGATTGGCTGAAGAGTGTAATTGTAAATGTGTACAAAGGGAAGGGTGATGCCCTGGAAAGGGGAAATTACAGAGGTATAAAGCTCTTAGATCAGATAATGAAAGTAATGGAGAGAGTTCTAGAAGGTATGATTAGAGAAAGAGTGAATATCGATGAGATGCAGTTTGGGTTTATGCCAGGCAGGGGGACCACTGATGCCATATTCATTGTTCGACAGCTTCAGGAAAAATATATTGGCAAGAAAAGGGAATTGTATTTTGTTTTTGTTGATTTGGAAAAGGCCTTTGACAGAGTCCCTAGAGAGGTGGTGAAGTGGGCAATGAGAAAGCTACGGTTGGAAGAGTGGCTGGTTAGGGTGGTTATGGCCATGTACATGGGTGCTCGCACCCAGGTAAGAGTGAATGGAGCTTTGAGTGATGAGTTTCCCGTGAATGTTGGTGTGCATCAGGGGTCAGTTTTGAGTCCCTTGTTGTTTATCATGGTGCTCGAAGCCCTCTCACGTGACTTCAGAGATGGACTCCCATGGGAGATGTTGTATGCTGATGATTTGGTGTTGATTGCGGAGAATGAAAAGGAGGCTGAGGAAAGATTTAAGAAGCGGAGAGATGGTATGGGGCACAAGGGCTTGAGGGTGAATGCAGATAAAACAAAAGTGATGATATCTAGGGTTGGTGGCGGTACAATCAGAAAAGAGGGAGAATGGCCATGTGCAGTTTGCCACAAGGGTGTGGGAAGCAATTCCATCTTGGGTAGTGTTTGTGATAAGTGGGTGCACAAGAGATGTAGTGGTATTAGAGGTAGACTGCGAGATGATGCTGATTTCATGTGTGCGGTGTGTCGGGGAGAGCAGGTGGAGATTGTTAGGCGTGAGAGGGTTGAACTTGCAAGTGAGTCTCTTGAGTGTGTGGAGGAGTTTTGTTATTTGGGAGACATGTTATGTGCCGGAGGTGGAGCTGGAGTTAGCTCAGCTGCTAGGGTGAGAAGTGGTTGGAAGAAGTTCAGGGAGCTGTTGCCTCTCCTGACATTGAGAGGACTCTCCTTACATGCTAAGGGGTCTTTGTATGCAGCTTGTGTTAAGAGTGTGATGCTGTTTGGTAGTGAGACCTGGGCAGTAAAGGAAGAGGATATTCACAGGTTTGAACGTACAGAAATGACAATGATTAGGTGGATGTGCAGTGGGTCCCTGCGTGCAAGGCCTGGGGGGGCTGGGTTTACGATGGAAGAGTTGAGAGTTAGGATGGCACTAGAGTGTATTGGTGTTGTGATGAGGAGATGTAGGCTGAGGTGGTTTGGACATGTGGAGAGGATGGGGGATGATAAATGGGTACAGAGGGTGAGAGGTGTTAATATTGGGGGAGGGGCAGACCAAGAAAGACATGGGACGAGGTCATTAAGTGTGACTTAAGGGTTAAGGGACTGAATAGGGAGGCTGCCAGGGATCGAGCAGCGTGGAGAGCCGCCATTAGGTGACCAAGGCCGACGCATGCAAGCATGTTGGAGCCTTCAAAAATGAAAACAAAAACAAAAACGATTCTCCCTTCTTGGAATCTTGGGGCCCTCATAATGCTTACTAGGCTCATCATGGTTTTTTCACTTTTGTCTGTCATCCATGTAGCATGGGTCATATGGCATCATCTAATAGCACTCCACCTTGCTTGTTCTGTGCCAGTTCTCTAGTAATACCTCTAGATTTGAGGTCAGCACACACCACTTCATCCCATGTCTTCCACAGTCTACCTGGACAAGCACAGGGCCCTGATGCAAGGTTATCTGGACCATTTTTATGTAGCTATATGTATAAAACAACATTGTTTCCTTACCACAACATACCATTCTCATGGGTACAAGTATCTTTGAAGAGCACTGAAACTACCTATCCCAAAGAAACAACCACACTATTGAGTGACCATTAGCTCACCCTTCTAATTGTCAACACCAACAAAAACTGCACTTATAAGCATCCTCCTCTGCCCTCGCTACAGAGTACCATGACACCCCAATGCACTCACTTTCCTCATGTATTTAAAGTTGCACAGCAGGCAACTTACTACCTCTATCTTAGAGATGTTTTTAGCTTAATGTACCTTAATATTATCTTGTATACTATTGTTATCATTTTCATATAAAAATGGTTTGCAACAACAATGTACAAGAGGATATTGAGGTCTAATGTACAAAATAAATCACTACAGTAAGTAAGGGGTGCCCTAAAATCTCCAATAGCCATTGTGAATATGACCCTGTCTCATACCACAGATTTGTGTGGGCCAAAACTACAATACGTTAGTAATAACAATACAGTCCTTCCTCCAATTTTGCGAGAATATGGTTGACAAAAATCCTCGCAAAATCGAAATTCGCAAAATTGAAGCAATTAAATATATGAAATAAAGGCAAATTGGTTGACATCACCCCAAGGTAAGCATTTTTTCCCACTCTTTCTCTCGACTCTGCCTCTTAATTTTACAATGATAATTGAAACAAACATGAACTGATGTACTGTACAGTAATATTAATAAGAAAACATCATAGGTAACAAACAAAAAAAAAAAATGCATTTACACTGATGTGAAGACTGGCGTGGTGTATGGGACTGGTGGTGGGACGAGCCTTCAGTGCAACTACTGTGGCCCCGCGGGGCCTACGTCATCATTATCACACTCGGCAGATATTTCCACATCTTGCCGTGTTTTTCTGCCTCTCTCATGAATCCCTCGAAGTCAGAATCGTCACTGGGGTCATCAGAATCAAAAAGGTTAGGGATGCTAGGATCGCTGGCTGCTTGGGGAGGGGTGGCAGGACGGCTGGTCGATAGGCAGGGTCTCTTGGGGTTCTCATGAATTTTGTAATTAGAGACTGCTCCCTCCTGTTAACCCCATCTCTGTGGAGGTCAGCATAAAAGAGAAAGGCCCTGTCAACACCGTGGCATGCTTCCTGAGCCCTAAATTGGTCACATTCATTGCTCACGATGGTTTCTTTCAGCTGGTCAATGATAGTGAGGATATTGGCCTGGTTATGCATCGTTAATTCTCGGCGTGGTTGTGGCTGTGTTAAAAAATACATGACTTTTGGAACTACCTCGCAAATTTGGTGAATCGCAAAGTTAAAATTCGCAAAGTTGAAGGATGTACTGTACTGTTCATCACCCTGATATTCATTCTCTTTACATAACCATGGCATCTAAGGTAATACTGTACAGTATTTCTATTACCGATCAACTGGCTTTCTTACTCCACATCTCATGTACAGTATCTCATACAGTATATAACCTGAACCAATCCATTCCACTGCCTCCATTATCTATCACCTGTACAGCAAATGATTTACCCAAAAAGAGATATAGATGATTAAATAATGTATATATATATATAAAAAGCCTGTACTAAAGTGTGCAAACTTTATTTACATTCACCCTATAATACTGTAACTTGTTCAACTGCAGGCTGTTATACACATTTAGAAATAATATATAAAAGTACAGTACTAAATCAAGGCATGTCACCCTCTAAAAACAATACTGTACTCATTTCTGTATATAATGTAATTTGTACTTATAAGAATCACCATACCTATCCATTCAGTCAACAAGTATGAATGTACAGTTTATATCATATTATACAGATACTGCATATATTCCAATTTATGTTTGATAATTAAAATAACATAAATTGTAGTGATCCCTTGGTTACTGTGCACAGTTGGTACCACTCCTAGGGCATGATAATGAAAGCACAGAACCTATGGGATTTATCCTAATTGGTACTGTACCAGGTACCCACTCGTACGTCCAAATTTTCCACTTTATAACAATTTAGACCCACTAAATACATACAGACTGTTATGGGAAGTATCAGGAACATACAGAGGCATGGTTAGGTTAACAGAAAATTATGAAAATGGCATAACAAGGAAGAAACACATACCACTGGGAGGCCTGTGATGGCCTTGAGGTATGGGAGTTCTGAGGCTAGGGGGTGTAGAGTTAATGGTCCCCACCACCTGGGATTAATTCCTCAAGTTGGGACTCATTTTTAAATCCCTCAAAGCCATCAGAAACCACAGATTCCTTAAAATCACTGCACTGAAAGCAGAAAGCAGCTCAGGTGTGTGATAATGGTGTTTTTTTGCCCAAAAATGCACGATAATGGCAGGAGTGCAGATTTTCATCTTGCAGTGATAAGGAAAACCACTGTACAGTAATCAAGCATGTGATAACCAAGAGATCACTGTATTTACCATCTTGACACTGTATTCCAAAACTGGGAGAAGCCAGACAGTTTGGTTTATGCCACATATAATTTTCCAGTTCATTTTCCAGAGCCACAGTGCATTCATGTCAACTTCTGCTTCATAAAAAAACCACACTGCCATCAGTGCATCTATCATATAATCCTGTGTTATCCCATCAGGAGCACAGCAACACTGCCAGATGACTTTATTCAGATTAGGGAACACCTCCCTTGATGAAAGGGTTAGATGTGATCTCCATTGGCCCCTTCACTACCACAACAGAGGCTTACGAAGCTAGGTAAAATCATTTGGAAATGATAATAAGACAATGATATTGATATCATTACTGTATAAAGAAAAGGTCTAAGTACCTTAACCACTCCATCCAGCATCAAATCCTATGTTGTCCCAAGAGCAGCGTAGGAGCCCGGGGCTAGGCAACTTGAAAGTGACCAGCCTCACTCATCCCTTAGGGCATTACGTGAGCAATAAATCAAAATCACCTTTTGGATATAAACCTACACAGGCTCAATCTGACTGGAGCACCTTAATTACCCACTAAACCACCAGGTGCCATAATTTGGTTATATGGTTACCATCCAGTGTAGTAAATGGCTTCCTGGTGTACAGGAAACCACTTGGCTTGTCACGCAGTGTAGAGTCACCCAAAGGCAGAAGGAAGAGGAAAAAATAAAGGAAAGAAAGACGGAAGAGGAAGGAAGGAAGACAGGAAAGGGCAGACACCCAAAGCAGCACTACATCGAGTGAGTGGATGGTGAGCGCCCCCATCTACCATAGTAGTTTTGGTAAACATGTAAAAATACATAAATTTACAGTTCAGTGCACAACATTCAACAAGAAATTCACACCAACACCCATAACTCTACAGTCATGACAAAAAAATACCTGTACTGTAGCATGTTATGACTAGCATATTGCTCTTATATTTTACAAAATTACTTTATAACTCCTACCTATTTATCACAGATGTCGACGGTCACTGGTTTAAGGAACTGAATACACTATATACTGTAAGTATCAGCAACAATATGAGCTGTATTGTCAAGACTGTAGCTACAGTTTATTAAAATATCCCTTACAAACATGCAGCTCTTTCAGTGCTTCATCAACTTTTCCACCTCAACTTAAGTCACAGAAAAACCAAGATCTAACTACTGAAGATAGCCATGTCTTAGGCCACTTTCATATTTAACTGTTTCACTTTTTGCAGACATGTCAGTATATGAATATCACCTCTCTTGTAACAAGGTTTACCTGCCTCTTATTTGTGCTTCTTAAACAGTTCACCTCAGAATCCATAGATGGCAGAGAATGTGTGGAAGGGAGGGTGGGGTTAATCACTGTTCAGGTGGAGAACTATATAGTAACTGGATGTAGGGATGGAGAAAAAACAGAGAGAAGACACACAGGTGTTCAAAGGAGGGTATAATATTCTTGAATGGCAGCACACCTGCCCAAGTTTAAGAGAAAATAGGTATCAGAGAGGTTTGGAGGTCTGAGAAAGGTGTGTAAGGGCCATATGGGAAATATCATAGCATATCTTCCTCAGTGGATTATTAAACATATTGCATCATAATATTTGCTTGTATGATAGTTACATCTTTTGAATATTGATATTGTGCAAAACTAACATGCCAGTTAAGTAACACCTAATTCTGTTTTACCCCCTTCGAGGTGGATAAACTACCACAGACCAATAAATTAAAGGGTAGATGAGCTGCAAACTCCTGTTCGTAGCATTTGATGACTGAAAAATATTCAGTCACCTTTTGGCGATCAAACCTATGTAAGGCTGTCACTCCAACTGCAGCATTCTAATAATTAGACCACCCGGTGCCACTTAATAATATGCAACAGGATGATAAGGTGTTCTATGCAAAATAAATCATTAATGAAGAAGTGCTGCAAAATTTCCTATGGTAATGAAAATGTGAGGCTAAATGAAGAAGTCTATACAGGATGGAGTGACACTGCTATATTCTTGCTGGCACAGGGAACTTCATAACACTTCACCACTTCACCCTTAGTGATTTTCTCAGCAAATTGCATATTAACCTCATCACGTAAGGTATACAGTATATAACTCCTTCAATATGGTGATACTTATATTCTTTTGGTGCTGGAGGGGGATGCTTTCTCATGGTGGCACAAATACAGCCCGGCAGCTTTGTTAATATGCTTTGCCTTTTGGTGCTGGAGAAGGATACCTTCCCATGGGTGCACAGATATACTGTAGAAGGGTAGCTTCACTAACTGGTTATACGAAAGTCCCTCAATGTCCTCTCTATCCTCAGAAAGGAAGGGGGGGAAACCCCAGTGTACAGTCCACCAGGTACACATTCAGCTGAGCTTGAGGTTGCAACTACTGCTGTATTTAGTACTACTCTGCCTTTTATTCCTGCTACCGTCAGACAGTCTTATTCATCTTACGAGAGATTGTTTGATCTAGAAGAGTTAGATACAACTTCCATTCACCCATTTAGTACTAGAGGGCTTTCCTCAGCTGAATAAAATCATATGAATATATCAAGACTGTACCAAAAAATACATTACCAAATCTGAGGGGTTAATTTTTTTCCTGCTTTCTTTAGATGATTTTATTCTGCTTTGGAAGAGAAATCAAGTTGTGAAAGGGTTCATGGATGCTGTATTAAACCTTGTCACTACAAATGGTTGTCCAAAGTTAACAAAATCATCTGGAAATAACAAGAATAAACTAAAAAGATACATCATTGGATGGAAGAGGTTAATAATGTCATGTGTGCCAGTTATGTCCTGTTAATATTAAGACAATATGCATCAGTTTTAATCCAAGAATATTAAGGTGCAATGTGCAAAAGAAGTATTATGAAGTCCTTTGCCATTGACAGTAAGGTCCATCGTCAACTAATCCACTACTACCCCATCAGAAGCAGAGGGACCTGGGTCTAGGATATTAAGTCCAGACATTTAAGGCATGAGTGACCAGTTTTTTGCACATTAGTGGCATTTCGAGAGCAATAATCCCCAAACATCTCTCACAATTAGTCCCCTGTGAGCCACAAGTGGTTGAAGCACTTTAACTCACTAGACCACTATGCAGTCTAAAACTTGTACTGTATGAGGGCAGCAGGGCTAATACATTAATAAACAGCATGAAGGCCCACCCTTTATCTCTCTAGGTGCAGCAGTGAACTGCCCCAGAAAGGAGGAAGTGCTCACACATAGCAAGAGTCCATGGTTAAAAATTCAGCCCATTATGCAGAGAGCAATGATAACAACACTGGTTCCCAACATGGCATAGGTGACGGTGCTGATCTTTGCAGAGGGTGGAGAAAATGGTTCATGCACCATGATTCGTACTATATTGGAGACCGGGCTGTGGAAGAAAAAAATGTGACTGAATTTAACTCCTATAATCAAATGATACTTTTTCATTTTATTCTTTCCTCCATCAGATTATATTCAACCTGGGACACTTTCAGTAATGAATGGGTTAATGAAGGCTCAAGTTAAAAAATTCTCTCTGAAGCTAAGTAAATTCATCAGGCCATTCCTAAGAAAAAAAAAAATCATCTGTTTGTTCCAAGAATGAAATAAAAAAACATGTCTTCAGACTAGAGAGGTCAACAGCATATGCATAATTCACTATACTGTACTGTATATTTCTACAGATTTCATCTAGGTAATGTGAAGTGCATCCAAACAGAAAAAACTTTAAAAATATATGCAGGTGGTTAGGACTGTGTGACAGAGCCAAAATCCTGGGGGCTTGAATGGTGTGTCAATAAGTGTCTGGCCCATTTCACCAAGCATACTGTTGATAGCTTCTCTCTCATGCTTTCTCTTTCCTTGTTTTCTGGGCCCTAACTCATCTAACTTTAGGTCAGAAAAACGTCATGATGATGATGACAGTTGTACAAATTAATATGAATACTGTACAGTCAGTCATCGTGTAACACGGATGACAGGGACTGGACAAGGGCAGTGCTACTCAAACACACGTTCCTCAAACAATATGTTTGCATGTAATGTATAACGGTACAATGTGTTCTGGCGATTTCCAAAGCTCTCACTTTTACCCCATCTTACCACCCAACCCCACATAAATTACCCCCTACTTATATCAACCATCAAGTAAAACACTGAAAGAGATATAACTATTGTAATGAAGAATATAAGTGATATTAAAATAGCATCAACAAAAACAAAAGTTAGGCTGGATACGAGTGTGTTGTTGATGTGTAGCTTCACGGCACTCTCCCCCCTCCCCCCCCCCCCCCACCCCCAATGTTGTTGCTGTCATTGTAGTGATGTTGCTGCTCCTGCACTTCCTGCTTCAACGTCTAAGTCGAATCCTTCAAAGTCCACGACTGAAACAATGGAGCTGACCTCGTCATCGGAGGTGGACGTACCCAGGTGTAAGCCGGCCAATCATGGCGAGTTTGGCAGGTGACGTCATTGAGTGTGACTATCAAATTGCGTCACCAGGCCAGCTGGCATTTCCCATGTAAGATCGAGATTTTCCCAGTGTTGATTATGAGCTGCTGCATTATGCTGATCGTTTTCGAGCAAAAACGTGTTAATCAACTGCATGTTACTCAAGGATCAACTGTACTATGTATAGGGATGTTGCTGAAATCTACTTCTCTTACTGAAGTTTGGGATGAAGATTATCTTGGCTTGAACTTTGAATTCTGAAGAAACCTAGTTTCATAAGGCAAAATTATTTGTGATAATTAGCAATTTGCAAAACAAACCCTCTGTAGCTAATATCATGGCTAATCTACCACTGTCATATTGAAGAAATGATTGCTATAAAATGTATTAACACAAAAAGTTCCAGCATACCACAAATATCTACAGTTATCACCATCTTCACCCTTGTTCCCAACATAAAATGGGATGGATAACATCTAGAGTGCTACTGTACTGGTACATGGATATAATGTGTTGACTGATTACCTGTATACATTTTCAAAAGTAGAAAAATCATATGAAAGCACTGAAGATGAGCTACAATTAAATTATCCTACTGAGTGTGGAAAAAAGTGCGAATATGTAAATAATGATGCCTTACTTTGCCGTAACTGCAACAGCACTTTTGGGGTGAACTGGCTCTGTAGGGTGAACCATATGTCTAGTTATAGGGCCAAAAGGAATGCTGCCATACCCTACTGACCTCCTGTTATTAGCCTCATCCAATGCACACACAGCCACGTAGTACAGGGTGTTCTCTGTGATGCTCTCTGTCAGGTTGAATGAGATCTCTACCTTCTCACCAAACTCTGGAGGGACCTGATTTGTCGTGTTCTCTGGGTCAGGCCAAATGAGTGCTGAATCTTTGTTTGTTGGAGGGAGATTATTAAGTTGGGTTGTGACATATATCTCATACTTGAAAGCTGTGGATGGAGAGAAAGAAAGGACTAATAAAGCAATACAGTACAGTTCATAAATACATAGGATACTTTCAATATACAGGGCTATTTAGCTATCTATCTACAGCTAGACACCTTGATCCCAGAGGTTACATGATAAAAAAAACTATGCAATTTTCTACAGCTAAGGACATAAGTACTAAATTATTTCGTTATGATATATATATTGGAAATGAGACAGTGAACAATGGGCTTGAAAACCCAGTGGTGCAATTTTCAGAGCCCAACAAACTTTTTTGAATACTGTATTATGTAAGAGTAGTATGACTGTTCAACTGAAGTGTGGACCTGTATTACTGTATACAACTGTACCTGTAATTAGACTCTGGTTGTCTACTTTTATTCACTTATATAAAATTATATCTGACTCTGTGCTCAGAAAATATTGCAGCCAGGGCTGGATTTACCAACAGGCCAAGTAGGCCATTGGCCTAGGGCCCACTGCTATCTAGGGGCCGACTGAAACTAATTTGTCACGCAATGTGCCAGCATATAACCTTGTTTCAAGCATATACCGAGTATTTCATAATGTAAGATATTCAAAACCATAAGGGCCCCTGTACAAAAAGTATAGGGCCTGGAGTATGGGGCCCCTGTACAATAATTTGGGGTCCATTGATGGGTTTGGCCTGGGGCCCACAAGTAGGAATATCTGGCCCTGATTGCAGCCATAACTTACCAGAGCCCAGGTCAAAATCATCCCCCACTGCTGTGAATTCTAGGTCTACCTTGTCTCTGGACACAGCTTTGACTTGCAGGTCAACCACTCGAAAGGGGGCCACGTTATCCTCTTCATCACTATCTGGTACACTCTTCACCTAAGAGAGATGGGGGTCTCATGCTGGATTGACTGATGATGGCCAAAATTATGGGAAAGCATAAATAAACGTATACGAACGTCGTAAATCAGCAACACAATACACACAGAGCACAATGATAGACCACTTGCACCATGTAACAAAAGTACAGTACTCCCAAACAGGAACCACATATGGAAATGAGTGGCATGCAAGTCATTGCTTCAGCACAGGATCTAATGCACCATTATGGGTTTCTAGCCTTTGGTTCCTTCTTTGTATAAAAAAAAAAGTGAATTTATTTTGCACCCACCACTATCAAAAAGAAACTACCTCTCAACACAAAACAGATTTTGTCAACATCCCTCCTCCACCCAACACTAAACTTCACAAACATGTACACAAAAACACAGCCATCACAGCTATCCACGATCTCCAGCCAAGCAGCATACTTTGTGAACCTCCCAGACATTCATCCTCAGAAAATACCCTTGCCAAAAAGACATGAGTGCACTTAGCCAGACTACAATGTGGTCATTGCCCATCCCTGCTTAAGGAAAAAAAAAAGAAAAAAAAAATCATAAGCCACTACAACTGACTCTCACTATATCAAACCCTGATGCAACAGATTTTGGATTTATCGAGCACCTGTCAGCCCACTGAACTTCTGTCGGCTACACCAAACAAAGGTCAGTACTGTAAATGGTGGAGCAGTGTACAATACATGCACTTCCTACTCTTTTTACTCCAAACTGGATTAAGGATTTCTTACTAGATTGCAAAATGAGAGCTGTTGTCAATCATCATCGTAGCAACCCCAGGAGGGTGCTAAGCTGTGTCCCACAGGGCTTGATCCTTGGGCCCCTCTTGTTTCTGTTGTATGTCAATTTTCTTAACAATGATGTGAACTCACCAACAAAAATATATGCAGGTGACCTCAAACTGTATGTAAACATCAAGCTAGATAAAAACCAGAGTATTGTCAATAATGTGACTATCTGCCAAACAGACATTAACACTCTTGATAGGGTTTCAAAATCTTGGGGTTTATCAATGAATACTGACAGATGTGTACACCTGAGATTTACCTGTAAAAATATCCCATGAGAAGAATTTGGCATCTCTGGTATGTGCTACTTGAATGATCTACCTATCCCTCAGAGGAACTCTGTATCTGACCAGGGTGTACTGATTGATTCTTCACTTAAATTTCACGAACATATTTCAAACTTGGTTCATAAAGCTGGGGCTCTGTCGAACAGTATTTTAAAGTCCACAGTAAATCGAGATGCCTCATTCATGATCTCCCTATATATCTCCCACATCTGTCCATTGCTGGAGTACTCCTCGTCGTTGTGGAATCTGGGGTACATAGGTGACCTCAGGCTGCTGGAATCACTCCAGCGACATTGGACAAAGTCTATATAGAGACTTAAAACCTCCACTATGTGAGTAAATTGAGGGCTTTGAACTTATTTTCCATTCAGGGGAGACTGCTTTGACGTGACATTATCAAACACTGGAAAAATATTTCATGGAAACTCTTCATTGACCCCAGATGATCTGTTTGCCCATCCTCTATACCCTACTACTCGAGCCCACCAGTTCAAGATTGCCCACTCCAGATGTCATCTTGATGTGCATAAGAGATTCTCCAACATCAGATGTGTATCACTCTGGAATTCCCAACCCAACTCTATTGTTTCTAGTCAGGACCTAGCTTCTTTTAAAGCAGCTCTCACTTCCCACCTTGGCAACTCCATATTCCAATTCCATTAACAATTGTGATGATATTTTTTCTTTCTTGTCCTCTTGCTATCTGACCCTGTCCCCCCACTTCACTCTTCTACAAGTAGTTACTTCCTAGCTGCATATGGTGCACCTTCCAGCCTGTATCTTTGCTTTGTTCTTTCTTATTTATTTCTTATTTTCTGTGGGCTGGTGCATCAGCAGTGTATGGCTTCCGTGGGCCCTTCCTTTGGGCTGGCTCAGGGTCTGGGAAGCCCACCAGGTAAGATAACCAGGTGAGATAACTGGCCTGCAACTACCCCTTTCCCCATCATGACTGCTGAGTTGTAATAACAGATTATAGTAATACTGTATTAGTCATGAAGGAGTGCTATGACAAGGATGTGAAATAAGCTGCAAAAGGGTGAAATTATGGGCCAAGTCAGTGTAAAATGGAAATAGGTTTCATTTACAGTACTAGAATATGATACTGCAGTCATTTATTTTCAATTATGTGCCTGGATTCCAACGGGAGGGGGGTGACCCTCAGATTTATTGAACTTTCAGCTTTATTGAACAAGGTCCCCCCCCGCCCAAGTACTGTGTTTCGATATAGTGAGGGTCTACTGCATAGTGGTAAATGGGGGCACCCACCCATCATCCACGAGCTTGATGTAGCACTGCCTTCATGTGACTCCATACTGAGTGGCAACCTGAATGATCTGCAAAGCAAATGATGTCTAATGATCTTGTGGATTAAGGTGTTCCAACAGGCTGAAGCTCATATAATTGTTTATTTGCATAGGGCAATTTGAAGTTATTGCTTACCTAATGCCACTCAGCAATTAGCAAGGCTGATCACCCTTGCCTTAAATGTAGGAAATGAGTAGTCTAGCCCCAGGCTCCTACACTCCCAGTGAGGCAAAAAGAATTGGATGATAAATAGACACATAGACAATCCACTGTGCCCTCATGATAATGCAGCTCCCCACACCGCAACAGTTACTCACCTCATGCACCTTACTATCACAACACAGACAACCCATCAACATAACCTTAACAAAAGATTTCAAGGAATGTCTGGCTGAAGTGGCCGTTTTCCTGCAGTCTACTGGGTTCACATTGAAATGAGCCAGAGGTAACAACTATAAATCAATATAACATTATCAAATAACTTCAAATATCAAATGTTCAGACATTATTTTTTCATATACCTTAAATCTGACGGGTACATACATTGAAGTTTCCAATAACTGCAAGACGAGTGAAGTTGCCTGTTTCCTTTTCATAATTAGGGTCAGTTGGGATGTGGCTGCCACAGCAGTATGTTGGTGGGTCTGTGGGCAAGAGATACAGTGAGTAAAGCTGATATGTTTATCTTGCCTAACTAATGTGCAGATATGAAAAGGTAAGGGGGAAAAATAAATAATACCTTTTGAAGCACAGTACAATCCAGTGCTTTGTAAGGATACATAACTATGAGTATATGGGCAGCATAACAGGTAATATAAAAAATAGTAGCAAATTCCCTGTTACTCTATATGAGATGTAGAGACCTGAGTACTGGGTACTACAGTCTAGAAACTGAAAGGATCAAAGACCAACCTACACCACTGATACCATCACATTTGAGCCAGAGAAGGTTTATATCCAAGGAATAGTTGGGGTTTATTGCTCATGTAATGCCATTCAGGGATGAGTGAGGCTGGTCACTCTCATCTTAAATGTCAGGACCAACTTGCCTAGCCCCAGGCTCCTATGCTTCTCATGGGGCAATGTAGGATTGGCTGATGAATGAATGAATGAGCTATGGAGTACCCCCAAGTAGTGAAATCGTTAAAGTCACTGTCTAAACTCTCAGTTTTAAATATGTCTCTAATGGTAAATGAATTTGGTAGGAGATAGCAATAATAACTTAAAAGAAATACATCATGAGATTGAAGGAGTTAAGCTCACCTTCAGGCTTTACTGAGGACCCACAGGAGCCAGTCACAGGAGAGCGGATGTCAGCCGAGAGAAGGTATGAATTATCCAGCCTGTAGGTTGTATTATCTTTACCCCATGCCTGTGAACAGACTAGGCCTCAGCTGTATATCCTACATGTGTACAATACAGTAATACAGAAGCACAGGGGTCATGGGATTGCCAGCTCATTGAACTGCCCCTTGTCAGTGCACCTGCTTTATCAACTTCCATACCTACTTATGGGCCTAACAACCCTCCTCCCATCTTCAAACTCACTTCAATAGTAATATACTGCATCTGTTTTACCAACTTATTCATATTCATTTTGTTATGACCATACCAACTATGTCCACTCTTTTTAATCTATCATCAACAAATCTTTCATGAATCAAATACTGTAATTCTTATCCTGTCCTATTCACTCTTGTATTTCACTGGGGACTCTGGTGATAGCTCTCCTACTTCTTTTTACCATTTTTGGAGATGTCCAACTCCATCAATCAGTGAGAAATGGTATGATGATAATGCTGATGACTTATTACTGATGATAATGATCATGAAAATGATGGATGATGATGATGACAAATGATGATGAATGATGATGACAATGATAGCAGATGCTGAATACCATCAATACAACAATGGAATGAAGAAGCACAGATGGCTTATGAATTTTGGGAAAACTATCTGTGCTGCTCTAGTCCCATTATAACTACATACAAGTACAGTACTACCCCTAGTAAACTTCCAGTACATTACTAATGAAAGGTACTATGAATTCTCCAGTTTAGTGACAGTCTTATGAAAAACAAGAGTTCAGTCTCCAAGAGCTGAGTGTGGGTTTTTCGACTGTACAATCCACCAAGGTCTTATCATCTATTCTCAAATGTTGTACAGTCGCAGCCTAGGCTGCACCTAAACAGAGGTACAGTATTATGGGATTGGCTGCTCTTGTTTGTACACTACTGCACTAACCTCATGGTTTATATGATCTGGACTACAGCAACTTTGCCTCAGACCCTCCAATGCTCTGGGTTATTCAGGGCCCCCAGAGAGGTACTAAGCGACTGTCTGCTACTATTTTTTTTCTTTACAATCATTCCAGTACTATGAAACTGTGTACCAGCAAGAGGCTAACCATGATAGTGAAGGTGTGCACGCCTGTGGTGGTGAGGTTGGAGATGAGGCGGGAGTAGATGCCATCGCCCTTCAAGGTGTCTGTTCCAGTGCCAGAGTCTATCAGGGTCAGGCTATAGGTAGCATTGTTTGGCATGGTAACCTCCAAACTGTACAGGGGTGAGAGGTGGAGAGGGGGTGAGAGATGGAGGGGGATGATGTTGAGGGAGAGGGGAATTTGGAGAGGGAGGGAAATGCAAATAGGAAGGAAGATGAAAAAGAATGGGGATGATAGGCGGGAGGTGGATGTGGTGAGGAGGGTGAGAAGTGAAGAGCAGGGAGATGAGGAGAAGAGTGATGTGTAAAGGAGTGAGGGGGACATGGAGAGCAGAAAGAGATGTGAAGAGAACAGGGAGACGTGGATTGGGAAGGAGATGTGAAAAACAGTGAGGGAGACACAGAGAGGAGGGAGAATGATGCAGAGAGGAAAAAGAGATGTGATGAGGGGAAGGAGATATGAAGTGGGAAAGGGTAGGGAAAAAGGGGAAACATATAGGAAGGGAGGGAGATATGGAGAGGCGAAGGAGAAAAATGTGGATAGAGGAGGGAGAGGTAGAATAGGAGGGAAATATGGAAAATGGAGGGAAATGTGGAGGGGAAGGGAAAAATATGTAGCTGGGAGGAAGATGTGAAAGAAGAGGAAGATGTGAGAGGGGAGGGACAGATGTTAACGTGAGTGCAGTCTGGAGGGTATCTCTGAAATAAAGGGTACAACATCAAGGATATACAAAGAAAACAAGATAACGACAGTATATTATTATGAAAGGTTTCCAATCAGTTGAACAAAACTGGTGGCAGCAAGAATGACATAACAGAACATACTGTGGAAACAGATAAGCTACCTCACTTTAAGAGGTTTCCCCAATTTGAATTAAGTTGTCTGGTATCAGTAAGAATTACAAAGAAAAAGTCACAATACTGAAGAAGTTACATGGAAACTTGATTCTAGCCCTCTTTCTACAGGAATTGTCCCTTAAGTTGCATAAAAACACGCACGAGAAGTAACGCTATCACACTGAGGAGGTTAAAAAGTGGCTGAATATAACTCCCATTATGAAGTGCTTCAATCCAAGTGACATCTGTTTTCAGTCTACTCTTGCAGCTACTAGGTTGGTTTATGCAGTTCAGGAAAAGCCTCTTGCATTGCATGGGTTTATCAACTACATATACAGGCCCTCCAGCTCATAAAGTCTATCATACACTGAATAAAACTCTCAGGATATTGCAAGAATTAAATGAAATGACATCCCCAGATGCACTGGGGACTTAAAAAATAATTCTGGAAGAGTTGATATTTTGAGGCAGAAGGTGGGGAGGAACACTCCCAAATTATGCCACCCCTCACAAGATGCAGTTCTAAGTAACACACAAAATGTTACAGTAACATGAGTAGAAAACCCTTATTATGTATCTATGTATAGCCAGACACCTTAATCCTGTTAAGGGTGGCCACAAAAAAAACTGCCTCCATGTCCCCCTGTCCTCTGCCATTAGGCTGCCCTCCTCTGATTCACATCCTCCCCTCTCTCATGTATCTGTCCGTCCCATCCTTCAGTCTCATCTTTGGACTCCTCTTCCCCTCCCCCCTCCATCTCACTTACATACACTCTTCTAGGCAGCCTCTCATGCTCCATTCTCTACACATGGCTCAACCATTCTTAGAGAATTCCTCCTAAAGCTTTCAATCATCCACATTCACACCTTACTAATACTTTGTAAATGTAAGAATCATGCAATTTCAAAATAAACAAATACAGACATGAAGAGACGGAGGAGGAATTCAAGAAATATAAAGATGATCAAGATGATAACATTAATGATGAAGAGATCAACAAGAAGAATGAAAGGAAACCAGTACATAATAAACAATGAGCCTATGGGGGGGGGGGGTGAAACAGGAGGAGTAGAATGAATAGGAATAAGAAGAGTAAAGCAAGATGATATCACAGAGGATTATCAAAATTTGATACCATCCTTACATAACTTGAGCATTGATGACAGGTGAACTTCCCTGCAACAGCCTGGCATGTACGCTTACATGGTCAACCTTGGCAGCAATGGACTCTGAGCTTACATTTAACTGTGGGGGAGAAACTACAGTATAACTGTTTATGGTATTATTGCCAAATAACATGAATGAAATACCAAACCAATATAAAATTCCAATATTTTTTTATCAGCGCTCCTCTGTATCACAATAAAATCTATCGTATCTGATTTCCATAATTACTATCCTACACCTGTATATTAAAAGTAATGTAATTTCAAGCATACAAGCAAAGAATATTGACAACTCATGTTACTTAGTGGTAAATTGATTTCATACTTGAAAATAATGTGGAAGGAGACTAAAGAATACTCATGTTTGTTAATTTGCAGTATTATGATGTTTCTGAGACAAGGCATAATGTCACTGATTTCAAGCACAGCAGGCTATAGGGTGGAGAATATCTCAGAGGAGTGGTTTTTGTGGATATGAGAACTATTACATGTACAGTGCTGCATCAAATGGAACTGACCCATGCTTCAAGATGCAATGGCAGAAGCTGAGGGTTGGCAGTGGCAGAGACATCAGCAAAAACCCATACATCCCTCCCTGATTTCAGCACCACTTCCCACCACCAAGTCCCCACCTGAATGGGTGGAGACAGTTACTGCAGTTTCAACAACATGGGTGAAAGGAAGGAAGGAAGGAAGGAATGGAGGAGGAGGAGGAGGAGGAGGAG
>JAGKTI010000006.1:0-31146 GCA_018397915.1 Birgus latro | reverse complement strand
ACGTGGCGGGGCGGCAGAACACTGAACTAGGAGGCACAGTACGCCTAGCGAACCACGACGTCACTACTCCGCGTGGCAAAGTAGTGCGGGAAGACGACTTTCCCACCACTCGACCTCGCAAAGTGTGTGATCGCTCGCAAAGTTCATAAATGTTAAAAAATAAATGACTTGGAACTACCTCGCAAAACTGGTGATTCGCAAAGTTAAAGTTCGCAAAGTTGAAGGATGTACTGTATGTACATCATGATCATGATCATGATCATCATCATCCGGATCTCCTTTCCCACCCTAGGGCAGGGTGAGAAGTAGCAATGTCCCGACAGCCTAAGTTTGGCCAATCCAATGAGCCATACTTCCATTCACTCATCATTCAAGTCCCCAGAATCCTGGCTCTATTTCATACACCAAAAACTTTCACCACATTCTGTAGTTTCTCATAAATGTATTCAGTAGAGTCAATCCAGATGCTGTCATGTTAAAAGAGGGTGCTAAATCCCTGATCATGTTCTCCTCACAACATTCATCCAGCCAGCTTGATCTCTTGTCAGTTCCCTAGCCTCACTGAATTCCATACCTCTCTTCCTTAAACACTCATCCACCACATCCCTCCTCCTTCTCCTTGGCCTACCTTGCCTCCTCCCTCCTTAAAATTCACCCACCACTCTACTGTTATCCATTCTCTCCACATGGCCATACCATCTCAGTACACCCTCTTCGATTCTGGTGTCCACAGGCTTCCTCACTTCACATCTTTCACGAATCACATTATTTCATACCCCATCCACTCTCTGTACTCTACATACATTCCTCAGCAGTCCCATCTCCACTACTCTCACTCTTGACTTTTCATTTTCATGCCACACCATAGTTTCACATCCATATGTTAAAGTTGGCACTAACACTCCTTCATGTAGGCCTTGTGTCATTCTACTTTCCACTTCTTTTGCACATTTTCCTCTCTCTTCTATCACTATACTCAAGTATCTGAACTCTCTCACCAATTACAATCTCTCTCCATTCACAGTAACAACACACAAGGAGTCACCTTCTCTCTCGATTACCATCACTTTACTCTTTTCTGCATTTACTCTCAACACATTACATTCACAGACATCAGTAAAACTCTGCACCTGTCTATCAAGTTTTTGTCTAGTACAGTGCACCCTCACACAATGTGAGTTTATGGGCGGCAGAAACCCTCGCATTCTACGATTTCGCATTGTGTAAAACAAAGAACTTATGGGAAAAATGATATATGGTGGACAGCCCACCCACGGCTTGGTCTTTGGGTCCCCTTCCAGCCTACTCTACCCTGCTGACACATTGTCTAATAGTACTTCTAGCTGGACCAACAAATAAAACAATAAATACAACACCATGTACCTTTATTTAAGTGACTTCTGGGCTTGTTAAGAAGGGAGGGAGGTGGGTATCCGAGGCTCGGGGCATCTACTCTAATCCCGCGGGACAGGGCGCCCCGTTGTCACTCTGTCACTGCTGAGGTCTCCTGGAGGTACCATAAAGCGTTCCAAGTTGACAGCTGAGACCATGATGAACAGTTGGGTACTGCTATGATGCTAAAACAGACCACAGGATGCAAGGTACGATGTGTTCTCACGGCAATATGGAGGAAAAGTGTCTATTTACCCAGTAAAGGCAGTAGATAGCATGCAGATAGCTGGCCAGCTGGCTGCCATTTTGAATCTGGTTTGTTGCCAGCCACCTGTCTGACTCGCATTGTCCAGCCTGACACTCGTAGTAATGACGAGGAGCCCATTTTTGCCTTGGAATCATACAGCCGATTCACATGTTGGGAAGTTCGATTTGCAGATTTTGCATTTGATAAAAATAAGCATTTTCTGGGTTAACCTTGCATTGTAGGTGATTTGCACCATGTGAGTTCACAATGTGTTGGGGTGCACTGTACTTGCAAATAGCACTGGATCATCAGCATACAACAAATTTGAGATATTCCATCCATCACCATTCATTACCAATGCCATTCCTCTCTCCATTACTCGTGGTTTTACTTCTCTCATTACCCCATCCATATATATATTGTATATTTAAAAACCATTGGGACATTACCCAACCTTGTCGCACACCCACACTGATCATGAACTATTCACTTAGATGCCCATTCACCCTTACACATGCCTCACTCCCATCATAAAAACTCTTGATGGCACCTAGCAGTACATGTGCAAAACCTTCCACAATCCTTCTCTGTCTACTTTGTCATATGTTTTTTCCACATCCATAAATGCCATAAACATCTTACAGTCCTTCTCACATGCCTTCTCCACTGTCTCACAGCAAATATATGATCCACAAATCCTCTGCCACTCCCAAAGCCACCCTGTTCATCACTCACTAGGACTTCTGATATCTCTCTTACTTTTTCGAAAATAAATCTTCCATATATATACTTTCCCTACAACACTCAATAAACTCATTCCACAATAATTCTTGCACTCACTTCGCTCACCTTTATTTTCGTACAGGAGTGCAATCACAGCCTTTTTCCACTCTGCTGGCACAGTTTCACTCATCCATGCCTTCTTACCTATCTCCAAGAAGCACTTCATTCCGCTCTCTCCACTACACTTAATCATCTCTGCATACACTTCATCAACTCCAACTGCTTTCCCATTTTTCAGCCGCTTCACAGCGTTCTTCACCTGTGCAAGTGTCACGATTATTGGCACTGCATTCCTTCTATGCACAACCCCAAAACCAATCATATTAACATTAGCTTTACTCTCTCCATTCCCATTCATCAGTCTTTCAAAATATTTTTTCCATCTGGTCCTTACTTCATCCCCATGGGTTAATAATCTACCACTTACATCTTTCACACTCACATTTCTTTCCACTGTCACTTCTACATTTCTGCACCTCTTTCCAGAATAACTTTCTATTTTCAGAGTAATTTGTATCAATTTTTCTTCCTAGATCATCATTTACCTCCTTCTTTTTTCTCTTCACTAGTCTCTTAAGGTCACACATAAGAAAAAACACTCATATCCTAAGTTCCACAGCACAATGTCACCTGAAGAAAAAAAAAGGGCTGTTAACTGAAGGCTGTGAGCACTCACCAAATATGTCAAACCTTAAAATTTTTTATCATGTGCAGTCATGAACCAAAACAGCATATCCTGCTCAAAATTTTATACCTGAGCAACTTACCAGAATTCTTCTTTGGGTCAGAGGGGTGAGGGGCTGGGCAGTTAGGGCTTCTCTGAACACTCGCTGGGGGGCATCTCGATCAGTTTCATAGTATGCGTTGCCTCTTGTCTTTGCAGCCAGGGCATCAACATTCTGAATACTTTTATTTCTGCACAAAGGAGAGATATGGGTGAAAGTAAGATTATGAATATACAGTAAAACCTCACCATAATGGACTAATTGGAGCCCAAGCCATTCCAAAAAAAGCGACATTCTGATAAAAGAGACATCTGGACTTCCCCATGCTAACCCAGACTTTTTCCAGTACAGTATATCAGACATTAGTCTGGATTGCACCAACTTCATTTTTTCATTAGCACTGTTGCTTCATTACTTGTTATCCAACTCATATCCAGCAAACTACATCCTCAAGATCCTGACCCACTCCAATGCCCATCCAATGCCCATCATCAAGGTCACAACAACCACCCAATGCCCATCCAACACCCATCATCAAGGTCAAGACAACCCATCCAATGCCCATCCAATGCCAGTCATCAAGGTCACTACAACCACCCAATGACCATCCAACACCCATCTTCAAGATCACAACAACCACCCAATGCCCATAATCAAGGTCACGACAACCTACCCAAACATCCTCATCTTCTACCATCCTCCGCCCAAGCTGGACTGAGGTCAGACAGTCCAGACCGCTTCTGGCTTTATCAGACTTTTCCCAATACAGTATATAAAAATTTAGTCCTGTAGGCTCCTCGAGTCTGATAAAAGCAAATTCCGGTATACTTAAGTCCGTTATATCGAGGTTTTACTGTAATGAACTAATACAGCACTTACATGAATATCATAATCCTGACTCAATCCTGTACAAATACAATGAGGTAAGGTTGATAAGTACATATTTATCTACTTATCCAGTTACTTATTTTAACTGCTAGCTTTACCCTCCATGATGACTTAATAGAACAACATGTAATTTCTTTCTTTTTACCTTTTTAACAAAGGATGTAATGTACTTATTTATGAGAACATTTGACTATTGTACTAACAACAAGAGACTACAGTACTATATAAATTAAAAGACTAGCTACTATAAATACAACAACAAAAGACCATTTATCCATATACAGTAGCAGACTTGGAGGTCTGTGCAAACACACAACACTCTTGTCATTATCTGACAGAGCCATACAACACATCACCACACAAACATTAACAAACCCACTTTAACAACATCCCAACTCCAGACATTTCTATACAGTACTTACAATGAAGAAACACCTACATATCCACTTCATGCACAGGGTAAAATAACACCTCAGTCAGAATGGTATATATTACTACAAGCCTCCCCCTCCTCATGTCTAATCATCAGAGGTATCTTTAGAGTTGACTGAGTTCACTAGGTGGGTTTAGATCAGGGCATCATCCAGCCATCCTACATTATCATCTTAGATCTGGACTGGGTGGAATCACAGATGACATGTACTCTGCTGGTAGAAAAGATCCACACAACATAACACACAAAATGGAGCACTGCACATCACATGCTACATCAAGACACAGACAGTATCAATGATGCAGGGAACCTAAGAGACAACCACATAATGGTGATTGCGTATCTGCAGTTGACTGGTCTGCTTGGTCAGGTGAACCGGGGTTAAGCAACAACAAAAACAACAACAACAACAAGGATACCTGACAGTACAAGTACACCATTGTGTGTGTGTGTGTGTGTGTGTTTTCAGAAGCACAAAATGCAGGATTCCCACAGGTGCAGGATGTTGTATTCTGGTTTACAAAATTCTGGTAGTCTGGTATTGAGTGGTATCATTACAAATCCATTACATGTTGCTTTTTGGCCTGTTGTCACATGCTAGAGCTATACTCTCAGAAGAAATATGTTACAACAGTCAGAGGTGGGACTTCGAGTCACTACGTGAACCTGGAATATTTGAGAAAGTACGAACGGTAGAAGTTTCTCTGACTGACAAAAACATCTAACCACTGTGCTGTACTTACAAGAACACCAAACCACTGTATTTACTTGTGAAAGCATTTAATCACTGTATTTACAAAAATCTACGATTATACTACTGTACTTACAAGAACGTGTAACCACTGTTCTCACTTATAAAAACATCTAACTGCTGTACTGTACAGTACTGTATTTACAAACACCTCTAACCACTATACTTATTAACAACAACATATTTATCTGTACTCTGTGAATAAGATCATTTAACTAATGTCCTTACAAGAAATTCTGATTACCGCAAAGAGGTGTACTTACGAGAAAATAAGCCAGAGGACCCAAATATCAAGCTCTGCCACCTGGTCCAGTGTGGCCTGTGAGTCGAGTGGTTCATATGGCTGTGGTTTCCCACCAGTAATGATTATGAAGTTGGAGTTTTTGTGCCCCTTTGTCTCCTGTGATAGATAATAGAGATACAGTAAACAGAGAGAGAAGATGCAGGTTTTTTGTGCTCCCTCACCTCCTGGATAGATCAGGAGTTAAAGAGACAAGAAAGGTAAGAGTTTTTTCCAGACCTCTCACCTTCTGGGAACAGAGAGATAAACAGGCAAGAAAGATAATTTTTTTTTTCGTCCCCTCATATGATACAAATAGAGATGTAAATTGACTGGGAAGATGAGATTTTTTTTGTGTTCCCTCATCTCCTGAAGCACATACAGAGACAGACAGGGAAGATATGAGTTTTTGTTGCCTATCACCTGAGACAGCCAGAGGGATATATATACAGTATACAAACTGAGAAGATAAGATTTTATTTTTGTGCCCCACCACCTTCTGAGCTTGACAGATAGGTAAATAAGGAAGATGGAGGTTCTGTGACCCATCACCTCCAGAGATATACAAACACATATCAGTATTAGTCTTGGAGTGAGAAAAGGGTGTGCGATGCCTCCATGGTTGCTATATATACCCATTTAAGACTGCCTTTTTTGACATTCTATTTTACTACTAAGTCTGCAATAAAGTAAGAGAAGCTGCATTAATCCACATTATAGTTCCACTGCAGGGCAATACCATCTCCTTAGAGGGAGGGTAATGGCTAGAATTAACCCTTTCCCATGCTGGTGAAGAAAACATGAGAAAGAGATGTCTGTCGGATGAATGACGGCTATAAATAATCTTTCCCCATACTGGTGAAGAACAAATGAGGAACAAGTCTCAGTAGGAAAAGTGATGTATGTGAAAATGTAAGTATTATATTGGCAATGTTGGTATGTTGCAAATTCTGTACAGGCTTAGTAGAACCAACAGGGTACTAACATAGTGGAAGCATATAAAGCAACATAATGATAGCATCCAACTTTGAAATGTTAGTGTCCTCACCACGAGATGAGTACATGCTAATCACCAAAACAGCTACAGAAAAACTGCCTTCAAAAGCTTATTAGCTATGAATAAAGCTGGTTAGCCAGTTTCCCACAAATTACAGAACCTGTTGTACTGAAAAAGCTGTGATAGTCTGGACCACTTTTCCAATTTTCAAAGATGAATTCCAGTATAACAAATAAATAAACTAATAAATATATATAAAATGTACTAAGGATTATTTATTACCAAGTCATTACATCAACCTCTTCAGTGTGACGATGCTTTTCAAATTTATTCTTGCTATGGCCAAATTATTCTCATCAGGCTACAGGAGACCTCTTGTAGTGAAGCAAATAAAAAACTCATCATTAACCCCTTCAAAAACTGACATCTTTATATTTAATTCATGCTATTGTCATACTATTTAATTTATCCTTGGGAAGAGCTCCTGAAGTAAAGGGGTTAAAAGCACAGCACACAAACTGATGCTTATGCAGTACTGATGAGTGTAAATGTTAGTAGAAAATTATAGTTTATTTACCTAACTGGCCAACATTTTTGTCTCTGTGCAGTACATTTCACACTGCTCAATGGCAAAAAAATATATACACTGTTATGGCTTACTACAACTGAGCCTTCAAGATGAAGAGATGGCAATTTTAAGCTAAGTCAAAATGTACAATGTATAGCAACAGTTTAGAAACCACTGAATAGCATGTTGAAAGTCACCTACTATGAGACCCTGCCGCAGAGCACAGATGTAACAGACAGTGCCACCAAGATCGAGCTTCACTTCTTTAAGACTGTCAGCCAGGGCAATACGAGATGCTTGGTCAGTCACCTGTGTCAGTGTCTTGATGTTCATTGTTATGAGTCTGAAGGTGAAAATACAAAGGTGAGAATTGCAGGGTAACAAAACTGCACACAGAGGTTATCATAAGCAGTCTTTGTTACAGCAAGACTGTTATATGTCTTCCCCCGACCTTTTTTTTGCTATTACGACCAGTGAAAAGCTGTATTCCTGAAAAATTGCCTATTTAAAGTTCCACTGCTACCATAACACTGATTTTTAAGTTTCTTCCAATTTACAGCACTTCAGTGGTATGGTAAAGATTGTGATATTTTGAAATACATCCCTGAGAATATGGGATCAGTTACATATCAGCTTTTTAATTACAGGGAATACAGAGATGGTTAGGACATAGACAGAGAATGCACTACAATAGGGTACCAATTTGTTTGTGAAAGTGACAGCGAGAGTAAAGTTGGTAAAGGGAGGCCTAATGTGGTATGGAAGAAGAGTGGAGCAGTATATGGGTGAAAGAGAAGAAAGAGAAAGAGAAGCGACCGACAGTGAGGGAGGTATAAGAGGATTAAATAGCTTGGAGGCACTTCTGCCATGGTCATCCTCTGTCTGAGGGTTCCCAAGAGGGAGCATGGCATTGAAAATGATGATAATTTACTTATACCTGATGCTACAAACTGGGGGAACTGGCACGTCAATTATCTTGGCCCCAAAGGAAGATTATGAGGTAAAATATCTCAATTTACCAAGGACTTGACATATTCAATCTGATGATCTATTTTACATTTTATTCTGTTTGGAAGTGTGTTTAGACAGAATCTTCAGTAATCTTTTCAGCATGGTGCATTACCTAAAACAATCATGAGGTACCAGGAAAAAGCAAACTTAGTATGCCACTGATATTATATATATAAATGGAGCCTATGTGGTACAGTGGCAGCGTGTGCGTCTCGCATGCTGGTCGGTGCGGGTTCACCTCCCACCAAGGTTATCAAAACTTTGGGAAGCGTTCACCAAACTACTGACCACTTTGGCGGACACAAGGGGTGCCGTGGTTGAACCAGTGTCGCATACTAGTATGCTTGCAACCAATTGGCTTAAGGCGGGCCGATTACACTTGGTTCACAGACTACACACACATCCAAAGCCACTACAACACAACAATTACACTCACAAGCACTTCTCACCCTACATACAGTCTCTACCAGACAGCCTAAGCCGCTGGGTAGAGATACATGGCTTGTATTGTCCCTGCTTCAGTAAGGAAAGGCCAGTCCTGCAGTGGACCTCAACGGCTGATGACGATGACGACGATATATATATATACATATACTCAAAATCCACTCACTCAGTGTAATGCTGCTCTCAGGTGATTGCCCTTTCCTCTCTTTCTTCCTTCTTTCCTTCCATCATCTTCTGTCTTTCTTTCCTTCATTCTTTCCTCTTCTTTCTGTCTACGGGTGACACTACACTAAGCGACAAGCCAAATGGTTTCCTGTACACCAGGAAACCATTTACTATGCTGGGTGGTAACCACATAACCAAATTATGGCACCTAGTGGTTTAGTGGGTAATCAGGCACTCCAATCAGATTGAGCCTATGCAGGTTTGTATCCAAGAGGTGGTTGAGGTTTACTGCTTACATAATGCCACTCAGGGATGAATGAGGCTAGTCACTCTCATCTTAAATGTCAGGACAAACTTGCCTACCCCCAGGCTCCTATGCTCCTCATAGGGCACCACAGTACCAGATGATGAGATGATTTAAAATTATTCCATAAATTAAGAGAATCTTATTAACAACACATGTTGCGGACAGGTAGGTGTTCCGTTATCTTGTCAGGGCTGTAAGTTCCTCAGTAAGTAGCTGATATGGTGCCTTTTGCAAACTGTTAATGGGACCTTTCCAAAAATGTTAAGAATTTTGTGAAAGCCTAAGAGCAAAAACATCTTAAGGGGTTAAAGGGTATGTAGGTAAAAGGATGGTTGCTGATACTGAAAGTGGGTCAGGACATGTGAGTTGATGAATGGGGAAAGCAAGAAGCAGAATGACAGAAACAAAAGAAGCAGCAAAGATAGTAAGAAAACCACACACTCACACACTACTGATGCATGTTCCCAGGTTAGAATATGCAGCAGTAGTGTGGTCCCCACACAAAATGAAAGATATTAACAAGATCCAGAGAATACAAAGAACAGCAACCAAGATGGTCCCTAGCCTGGCAGATCTGTTGTACAGAGAGAGGCTGGAAAAGCTGGATCTGCCTTCCTTAGAAGAAAGGAGAGAGAGGGGCAACATGATTGCAGTGTTCAAGGCCATGTTGGGAGAAGATAAAATTGACAGAAGAGATCTGTTTGTATGGGATGCGAGAGTAACAAGAGGATACGGAGTGAAACTGTAAAAGCCAAGTTGCATCTAGAAATACAGTTTTCCACAGATGCACAGACCTGTGGAATAGCCTGGACAAAGAGATCGCCCAGTCCAAAAACTTAAATGAGTTCAAAACAAAAGTAGACTTACTGAGAAACAGAGATGGGATCCCACGAGTGTAGCTCATTTCCTGTATATCACAACTAGGTAAATACACACACACACACACACACAGTAATAAAGGACAGGACGTCTGGATGGAAAGAAGTAACAAGTGGTGCCCCACAGGGCTTGGTGTTGCCACCAGTAATGTTCCTGATTTACATAAATGATATGGTAGATGGAGAGGACAGTTATGCAAGTCTGTTTGCTGATGATGCAAAGATCTTGAGGAAGGTAGAGCTTGAAGGGGACTGTAAAATGCTGCAGGAGGATCAGGATAGGATACATGATTGGAGATGGATGTGGGAAATGAAATTCAATGCAAAAAAATGTAAAATATTGGAAATGGGTAAAAGCACCAAGAGACCATCACTGAATTATATGATGGGTAATGAACCAATCACAAAAGCGAAGGAAGAGAAAGATTTAGGAGTGCTGGTCCAGGATAGTTTGTCACCTGAAAAACACATTAACAAGATAGTTAGAGAGACATACTGTATAAACTCTTGACCAACATAAGAGTGGCATTTCATTACATGAATGAAGAGATGATGAAAAAATTGATAGTGGCCATGATCCGCCCCAGGTTAGAACATGCAGCAGTAGCGTGGTCCCCACACAAAAAGAAAGATATAAACAAGATTGAGAGAATACAAAGAACAGCAACTAAGATGGCCCCTAGTCTGGCAGATCTGTCATACAGTGAGAGGCTAGAAAGGCTGGATTTGCCTTCCTTAGAGGAAAGGAGAGAGAGGGACATGATTGCAGTGTTCAGGACCATGATGGGAGTAGATAAAATTGATAGAGAAGATCTGTTTGTATGGGATAAGAGAGCAACAAGAGGACATGGACTGAAACTGAAAGCCACGCTGCTTGAAGGACATCAAGAAATACAGTTTTCCGTATAGATGCATAGACCTGTGGAACAGATATATCACAATTAGGTAAATACAATTAGGTAGGTAAATACACACACACACAAACACGCAAAAGAAAAAGATGATGAATGCTATGAAGACCCTAATACAGAAGTGGAAATCGAGTAGCTTACAATTGCTACAAGAGGTGTGCAATGTGTATTAGTATCCACACTGATGCAGAGCTGTGTGATATCCATCAACTGTTAAACCCCTTTACTAAGAATATGCATCAGTATTTTTGTTATGCTCAGGATATCCATAGACAATTTTACTCAGGTTAGAAAGGACTTTTAATAGTTAGGAGATGAATGAAGGCTATATCCAATCCCTCCTATCTGAAATGTATCTCTTAACTACCCCTAACCGCTGGTTGTCGGTCAGAACTGTCAAGAAATCGGTGGCCAGGCGGCGCCGGGTGTCAGTCGGAACCGCACTTGTTTTCACACCACAGTTACAAGTGACGGCCACTTTATCTCATCACCAAAAGCTAGGGAGGGACTCCCACCAGCCGAGCCAACCATACCTCAGTTGTGTCTGGGACTTTGCCAGGTGTAAGGTGATCTTTTCTTAACCGTTCTCGTCTGATTCCGTTCCCGTCTCATGTGGACTTTTGCCCCATCCACCCCTGCCAAGCCTCTCTCCAAGGATGCTAGGAAAGGACTCAGTGATAGTGACATAGGATGAACCCTGGACACCGCTGTGTCTAGTTTATCTAGTAATGGGGAAGCTATCACATTGAGAGCAAAGCCATAGCTGGGGCCACGGGCAGACACACGAACACATTCAGTTCTCGCAGCAAAAATTAGTCCTCTTCCTCACGTCATTACTCATCAATGCAATGACCTACAGAGCTTGGAACTCTTTCAACTGCAAGAAGAAGAGTTGGTAATGGTAAGTAATAAGGTCCTTAATTTGTTTCCCTAACTACTAACTACTAAGTTTACGAGATATCAAGGTCTGAAAACAGGATATTTTCGGAAAAATTCCTGTGGTGAGAGAACAACAGTGCTATAAATAGCCCAGCGTGGAGGAGTTAAACTGCATAAAATTGTCTGAAGAGAGGCAGGAATATAAAGAAAATACCCATACATCATCAGACTGAAAGGGCTTAACTTACCCAAATCTGGCGACAGCAACTCTACTGCCCAACTGGAGATTATGCAGTATCCACTTCCTGGCTGCAAGTGTTGCTTTGGCCAGGGCCCCTTTCTCATTCAGCATGTTTATGGTGGTGTCAAAAAGTAACACATATGTAGCTGCTGCCACCTGCACTACCCTGAAGCTTGGCTCCAGCTGTGACACCTCTCTGTATGGCAACACATTTTTGTAGTGATTAATGTTTTCTGATCCATATACTGTATACTTTTTAGTAACCAGAAGTCAGACTGTTACTGGTAAGTATTTTAAAAGATTCAAGAGGCTTGGTGTCTCTTGACTGTTTGATACATATCTTTTGGTAAACTGGGGTTAGACTCTTAACAAGAAGTTCAAACTCAAGAGGCTTGGTGTCTCTTGACAGTTTAATGTATATACTGTATACATATATATTTTTTTGCAAACTGAAGTTAGACTACTACCAATAAGTCTGCAAAAAGATCAAGAGGCTTGGTCTCTTGACTGTTTAAAATAAATTTTCTTTAATAAAAAAAAAAAAAAATGGAAATTACAAAGACCTATTCATTACAGGAAAAAGGAAGGAAACTCACTTAATAGTGGCAAAATCCTGGTGTTGAGTGATGACCTGCCATACAGACGCACCATCACAAGCCAAGTTTTGTCTGGTTGGGGCTGTGTGGTCATGGCTTTCCTTACCCTCACCCCCAGAGTCACAAAACCCATCTATCTGCAAACAGACATTTTGCTTGCATAGTCCTTAAGTGAGAGCAAGTGTTAATCCATCCATATGTGTGGATGTAATCTTTGTTTTATTCCTTGTTAGCTCCAGATTATTTTATTCAGCTTAGGAGAGACACTGAGTTGGAGAGTTTAGAAATAACCTTAAAAAACCCTTTCACTATCCTTCCTAGTTTGAATAAAACTGCCTGGTGGTACATGATTAATATGAAAGGTTCATCATTTGGCTAAAGAGGCTAAGTAGGTTCAGGACCTCCTATTAGTGGATTCATGAAGGAAATAATATTCATCACATTCCAGGTTATAGTTGCAATGTCACAAGATGAAGCAGTGTAAATGCTTTCACTAAGGAACACCCATGTGGCTGTCTCTTGCACTCTGAGCAGCCTTTCTGAACACCCTACCAATGTTTTCTCACAGTTCACAAAAACTAGATATTCTACCATTTCCCTATTTGTTATAGATGTACAGCAACAGTACAAGTTTTTGATGAAAATACTAAACAGATATGATTACTGAAAGTATCTCAGAGCTGAGTAAAAACAACAAAGAAAACACTGTACATATACCCAAGAAATGGAAGGATATAAATGAATGAGAAGAGAAGAGAGTTGTTACTGTTGCTATGGTCTCAGGCTCATATGGACATGACCCAGGGAGGCTGCAGGCTAAATATACCCTTCTCAGGCAGTCAGCCATCCTTCTTTGGGTGCAGAGGGAGGGAGTTGAAGAACAATTTTATAGCTAGGTCACAAAGTTATCTGGAAATATTGGTGCCACCACATGAAGACCTCCCTTCCCAGCACCTACATGAAAGTAGGATTGGCAATGTAAATACGACTCACACTGGAGATATAGTGTTGCGACATGATGGAAGCTGACGCATTCTGCAGGTAGTTGGGCACAAAGCGACAGTTTTCATCCAGACCCCCACTGTCTTGATACTGACACAGAAACTGGGTTGCTGGGTCACTGCAGAATGATAAATGGTGCATTAAGTAAAGAAATTACGTTATGATGACAATTATGGTGATAACTACGATTATGATTGTCATTACAATTATGCTGATGCTGCAGCTGATGATTGTCTCACATACCTCAAAAGGAATCAACTGAAAATCTTAGGCTGATGGTGATGACAATGATGACGACAACAGTGACAACGATGACATGGATGATGACGATGATAGTCAGGTGGAGAGAATTACAATGAGATTTAATCTTAATGTAAACAACCATCCTTAAGTGGGAATACTGTAAGCAGTCAGTATAATGATGATGATCATAATGATAATGATGATATGCGCCAAGCATGATATCATGGAGTTTGAAGTGAAGGGACTTTCTTCCAAAAAGAAAAGTAACTGGTGAACAAGCAATATTTTGAATGGAAGAACAGTTTGACTGGAGGTGGAAAGATCTTTGTATTAAAACATACAGCTTCTGATGCCACCCTATAGGAGTGAAACCTTGACAGTGAATGACATACATCTTTCTAGGCTTCATACAGCAGAGATGAATAATTCTGAATTGCTGCAGGTACAACCATGATGGATGAGTACCATAATATGAAAAGGTATGAGAACTTTGGAATGAAAGACAGGGTTAGGAAGGTAAATGTGGCATTAACAAATGAATAAAGAAATAAACACTTAGATGGTACAAGCATATTCTGAGAATGCAAACAGAGTACTAAAGACAGGTTGTAAAGTTACTGTTTAGAGGAGCTAGGACAATTGTAAGTAGTGTGGAAGAAGAGTGGAAGAGCTATTACAACCCTGAAACAATGAAGACTACTGACATAAATTTCCCTTTGAGAGGCTGGTTGGCACAGCAGTTGGGCTTGATGATGCTCTGCTTCTCTCCTGCTGACCCCTCCTGCTCAGCCCAATAGAAGAGTGGGAACAGTGGGTCATTGGGGTAGCCCAACTCGTCAAACACTCCCCACCTAAGCCTTGCCCACTCCTTTGCCAATGTCTTTCCTGAGATGAGAAATCAGAATTGTGAGGTGTACAGACTGCTTTAGCATATAATCATTATGGGCAGTGGGTATTACCACTCCGGTGGTGACAAGTCAAAGCATGTGTATTTAGATGACTTTTGAACCACAGGGAATTTAAAATCATGTCTATGATCAAAATCAACAACAACAAAAAGTTAATAGTTCTTCTAATTATAGGCAATCTTCATGCATTCCAAAATGTCACTAGGGCACAGTAATTATAAAAATAAATGGTGCAGTAGAGTAAACTGTGGGTATCTGTTAATTCAATGTCACAGGAAACAATGAGATTTTTAAAAGGTAATCTGTGTGTGATTTACTTGGGACTGCACAACATAATAGGCCAATGAAGGTGAAGTAACGAAAACTTACTGTACATGCTTTCCTATTCCTATTTTTGGGTCCTATTCACTCCATTTATTAGTGGGATACAGTGTGAGAATGATGATTATATTAAACGATGTACATAGCATGAAGTGTACAGAAAGATATTGGTATGTACATGCAGATACTCTCTGCAAAACATAAAAATACATACACATCAATGGAAAAAATAAGCAACAAACACAATGAGTTCTTGTTATGTCACCAAATTCTATATTGTTTTACTAAGTTCACAGTACATTACAGAAAACATGTCAATTAAAACTATTGTTACCTATAAAGCTCCTCTGTCAATTTTCCTAATTTTACAGTATCAACTGTATGGAAAAAGTGGTGATATTTTGAAATACATCCCTGACTTAAAATGATGTCTGTGTGTACTGAACTGAATACCTAAAATTATACAGTTCATTCCACTTTAAGTTGGTAGAAATTTTCATCCTTTTGCAGTTAATTTCCTGTACCTCAGTGGCAATCTAAACAACAACATGGCTTTACATCCTTTCCACAGCACCTCCACATAACTAGCACCATATTCTAGTGTTTACCTCTTGTTACAGTCAGCACTGAAGAAGGAAAGATGGTAATTTTAGGCCAATTTAAAATGGACAAAGTAAAGCCAATCCTCATACACTTACCCTTAGGCCCCCAAACACAGGACTTGCTGCTGTTTGTGAGGTAGGTGGAGGTGAGATGGATGTAGCGTCCTGCCTCCCCACATCCCCCTGGCTGCACTGTGTAGGGCTGGTCACCATACACTGGATTACACTCTTCTATACGGATCACTGCATCCTGTGTGGGAGCATTTAGACTTAAGGATAAGAGGTTACTGGAAACTTAAAATGCTTAGTGGTCTAGTGCTTACAATACCCAAGCTGGAGTGACTGCTCTGCCACTGTGAATGAGTAAAACCTTGGAGGTAATTGGATGAGATTTGATCAATTAATACTACATGTGGGAGTGGGCACATCATCTACCCTTTAATGTAGTGTGTAATACTATATAATACAGTCTAGCCTTGGACCTTTAAACATAAGGTGTAATATGGAACAGACTTTTTTTTTTTTTAATATGGCACAAGGAAACCTAACAGAAATGTCATTCACTGTGGATGGGCTGTACCAGACTGTCTTACAGTGATGAAATACATGACTATTTAAAGGCTAATGCATTATATTGCATTTCTGACAAGTTTATGAGGCTGCAGATGGTGCTAAAACACACACACACACACACACACACACACACACACACACACACACACACACACACATAGGGTCAATATAAGACATTAGTGTGGTAGGTGGTGGCGACCATCATCCACTCACTTGATGCAGTGCTGCCTACTTTTTCCTTAGGCTTTATCATTCTTTTTCTGTGCCTGCCCTCCTCCCTTCCTATTTCTCCCATCTTTCCTGTCACTTCTTATTGCTTTTCTTTCCTTTACAGGTGGCTTTACATTGAATGAGAAGCCAACCCTGTTTCCTGTAAGCCAAGAAACCATTTACAACGCTGGGTGGTAACCATCATATAACCAAACCATACGTGCTCCCTATGTGTCAACAAGTGGGTTGGTGGAGGGTTAGTGCCCCTCCCCGTAAAACAAACTGAAAGTCGAATGGCCACCCCTTACGGGATTATGGCGTTTGGCAGTAGATAGATAGAATAGATATAACACATGACCATTATCACCAACATTACCATCATCAAAACCATTATTTCCATCTAAAATATAAAGTTGGAGGACCTAGATATATAAAAAAGGAAAAAAGAAAAGTAGAAACATCAAAACAGTGCTTAGTAGCCGCACATCCATTTGCTCATTGTTCAAGCCTTAAAAATTCTCAGCTTCACCTCAGAGGCAGGAAAAGAGAGAGAGGCAAAAATTGTCAAATCCCATTTTGCCTGTTCCCAAGTTTAGGAAACTGAGGCTGGGCCACAATTAGAAAAGAACATTTAAGGGTAGGAGACCAACTTATGCCTCTGGTAGCATCTACATGATAGAAAACTTCTGACCACCTCTTGAACTCAAATCATGGCACCTAGGCCACACTATGCTTCGGCCAGAGAGGGGAAGATGAATGACTGAGAGAGAAAAAACTAAGGTGAGAAGGGGTGAAAGAAAAGGAGGAAGGGAAAGGGATGAAGGGAAAGGATGAAGTGAAAGGAATAAAGAAGGGGTGAAAAAATGAGACAAAAAAAAGGGGAGGAGTGAAAGGAGGAAGTAGGATGGGCATGAGAGAAAAAATGGAAGGGTTGGAGAGGAGAGGTGAAAGGACAAAAGGAAATGGTAAAAGGAGGGGTGAAAAGACAGGAGTAGGGAAGTACTGGAGGGAGACTGAGTGAATGGGAAAGAGATGTAAAAAGAATGAGTTAAGAGTATGGGGGGAACGAATGTGAGGGTTGAGGAAGGTATAATGGTACTTTTATCAGAATACAAAAGTTAGTACAGAGTTACCCACTTGTCAAAAACCACTTTGGCTTGCATTAGAACAATCAATATCTCCTGATATCCTGACCTACTTCCAGCATAAGTAAGCGCAGTCACCTCACCCTTGACCTGTACTAAAATATAAGAAAAAAAAAAAAATAATAAACTCATACTACCCACAGGAATGCAAGTCTACTCTATTATAATCCATATCATTTAAGGGTAGAAGACCAAACTACACCCTGGTGGTGCTTTATATAATAAAAAAAAAATTTCTGGTCATCTCTATACCAACTTAAATTTCAATGCAACATAGGTAGTACTGTACATGGCTAAAGACAAATCAGTACTTATTCATTTGATAAATGTGATGTGTTTTAGCAGTAGGTACCTGTACTGATGCAATGATCAAATAAGAACAACAAAGCTAATATACATGAACAGGGAAAATCTAAACTATACACCAATACTGTAATAAAGGTTTTATCTCATGGGATAAAAAGAAACTGATGTTCTCATTAATTCCTTACGTTATAAAAGGCAACTATAAGAGGAGTGTGGGTATGGAAACTCCTCCTCTGTATACTGGCAGAAGATTATGATAACCTCACCACTAAACACCTACGTTACAAACAGTGTTTTATTGCACCTCTTACAGCATGGGAAGGGGGGGGAGTGATCAAAGATTGTGCCTGTACCTTTTATTCTCCCCTAGTTTAAGCTCCACGAGTTTTTTCTTTAACCTTTTTATGTGTATTCAACTGTGTACACAGACTTGATAGTGCATTAATTACAGCCCAATGTGCCACACACTTTCACATGTAAACACCTCAGCATTGCCCACTGAGTACATACTAGGGTGATCTCATTCAAAACTGGTGAATATTCATTATAGGGGATGTTTTTTGACATATTGGTGGGTATTGTGGAAAATTTGTAAAGCCTGTTTTAGTGAAATTAAAATCATGAACTGTTCCCTGCTTCAGCCTGGGATTAAACTTGCATTTTTTCAAACAGTAAACAAGCTGTCTAACCACTCTAGCACCAAAATTTCTGGATCTTCTCACCATATGTAAATGTAGGATACTAGGTTAAGATGATGCAGATTGTATCAGATTTTACTTTGTATACATAACGCATCAGATGATAAGACTCCAGAATGAAATACTTTAGACCTGCAAATGCACTTCAAAGTTAGAGAATTGGGTATTGGAAGTAATAAGGGGCTCAAACTTCCTCTGGTCAACTGTTTCAGTGTTACATCACAGGAAAAAGGCACTTTTAGAAAAGTTTTGGAAAACACTTGAACATTATAACTCAAAGATCACTCTGCCCAGTAATAAACAATGAATGAAAGAAAAAGTCATCATCATCATCTAATTCTGTGTTGCCCCAAGGGAAGTGTAGAAACCCGGGGCTAGGGAAGTTGGTCCTGACATTTAAGATGAGAATGACCAGCCTCACTCATCCCTGAGTGGCATTAATAAACCCCAGCCACCCCTTGGATATAAACCTGTCCAGGCTCAATCCAATTGGAGTATCTTCATTACCAACTAAACCACCAAGTGCCATAATTTGGTTATATGGTTACCACCCAATGTAGCAAATGGTTTCCTAGTGTACAAGAAGCCATTTGACTTGTCACTCAGTGTAGAGTCATTCACAGGCAGTAGGAAGAGGAAAGAATGAAGGAAAGAAAGACAGAAGAAGGAGTGTAAAGTCATCCACAGGCAGAAGAAACAGGAAAGAACAAAGGAAAGAAATAAAGAGGAGGAAGGAAGGAAGGAAGTAAGAGAGGAAAGCACAGATACCCAAGAGCAGTGCTACATTGAGTGAGTGAGTCTGGTTAACAGACTAATACAGTACAACAGCTGAAATCTGTGAAATAAAAATAGCTCTGATAAGAAATCATTATGCATGGGACACCTATGAGGTACAGTACTATTAATACATACTGGATTACTACAATACATGGTGTTAAACCTTCCTTACCTCATCAGGAGCATAAAGGGCTGGCATTAAGTTACAGACCACACACTTAAGGCAAGAATGGCCAGTTCCCCACCTCTGACAATATTTTTCTGAAACAGGTAACATACTCTGCTGGGCAAACAATAGCATACCTGATAGTGCTTCGAGGGAGCGTTGTCATCAACCTCTATGTTGTTCCAAGTCTCAGGCACAAGGATGGTGACATTTCTGAAGTACAGGTTGCGGCGGGATGCTCTGAACACACTCTGGGACATCTCCTTCACCGCTGTCTGGCCAACAGCGCAAATGCAAGGTGTTATTGCTGTTCCAAGTCTTGTGGACTAAGCCCTTAAATCTGGTGTTTTTTTCATACTGTATATTCTTGCTTCCTCCTAATTGTTTTATTAAACTTGGGAACGATATCTCATACCAGAAAAGTTCGTGAAGGCTTCACACCTGTATCTCCTGTCCAGTTCAAAAAGCTCCACCCAATAGAAAGGGGCCTGAACCTGGGAGCAGCACCCCATGAGGCTGCCCTATCAATGGGTGCATAATGGCAGGGAATTACAGTGCCAAGGCTCGCTTGAAGGGTGTCCCTGCAGCTGTCCTGGCAGGGTGCCTTGAGGCCACTGCCACTGCTACTGGTCACAGCTGGTGGGCTATGGGTCCCAGATCCCATGCTGGGCCTGGGATTATGCAGGCGGGTGGAGCCTATGGTATGTTTCTCCCCATTATTTATTCTTACCAGGTTATGACTAGAAACAAAGATCTTCTAAGCAAGCCTGAGGACTAAATCATCCAAAGGGATCAGAGTGGTGTCATGGAATGTGGGGAGTTTGAGGGGTGGAGAGGGGGAAGTAGTTGAGGCATTTTGTAGGAGGTGGGTGGATGTGGGATGTGTGCAGGAAGTCAGGTACGGTATAGAAGAGGATCAGCCAGAATGACTGCTGGGAGGGAAGCACGTTACAAGTTGTTTTGGCAGGGTAGGGCAGATGGATATGGTAGTGTGGGTGTGTTGGTAGGGTAGAAATGGGTGGAATATGTCATGAATGTAGTAAGAGTTAGTGAAAGGATAATAGTAGTGAAAATTTTGTTTGGTGGGATTATGTTTGCATTTATATTGGCGTATGCCCCACAGGGAGGTTTGGATGAGACAGAGAAGGATAGATTCTGGGATGACCTAATATGTGTAGTAAGTGGTATGGGGGATGATGAGATTGTAGTAATGGGGGGAGACTTAAATGGTCATGTAGGTGATGCAGCTCAAGGATATGAAGGAGTACATGGGAGATGTGCATATGGCTCAAGAAATGAGGAAAGGGAGAGTATACATGAGGTTGGAAAGGCAATGTGTAATGGAGTCTGTAAAAAGCCTGCGTTGACCAGAGGCAAAGCAGGGATCCTCTCTGAGGCTCAGTGGTAATGTGTGTGTGTGTGAACCACAAGGGCCTGAGATCGAATCTCTGTCAGACCAGCGACTACTGTAATTCAAGTTTCATTTTGGCTATTATACTGGTGGCAGTGGTGGGATGTGAGGCAAGGCTTGGTTGGCAATTTGATGTTCCTTGGTTAGCTGGCAGCATGCTTGTACTTACATTCTGGGGATGAGCTGTTCGGTGTTGTCCACAGCGTCCCCAATGGTGGCCTCCAATGCTATGCTACCATGTGTGTTCGAAACTCACCAAATTAATCACCAAGGGGAGAAAACAGTGATGTAATAGGGTCTATAAAAGCCTGCGTTACCCGGAGGCAAAGCGAGGATCTTCTCTTTGGCTCAGTGGTAACATGCACACGTGTGGAGGCAAGGGCCTGAGATCAAATCTTATTCAGACCAGTGATTATGGTAGTTTGTTAAGTTTCATGTCGGCTAATACAAATGAACATGATTGTGTGCAACACACATTTCAGGAAGAGAAAGTAGGTTGATTACATACGAGTCTGGGGGAAATGGCAGCCAGATAGACTAATTCATGGTCAGGAAGGCTGATAGGAGATTAGAGAGGGATGTTAAAGTTATAGAGAGCGAGGAGTGTGTGCTGGAACTTAAGTTATTGATATGTGGCATGGTGGGTGCTCGCACTCAGGTAAGGGTGAATGGAGTTTTAAGTGAGGAGTTTTCCATGAATGCTGGTGTGCATCAGAGGTCAGTTTTGAGCCCCTTGTTTTTTATCATGGTACTTGAAGCCCTCTCACGTGTCTTTAGAAATGGATTCCCATGGGAGATGTTGTATGCTAATGATTTGGTGTTGACTGCGAAGAATGAAAGGGAGGCGATGGAAAGATTTAGGAAATGGAGAGATGGTATGGGGCACAAGGGCTTAAGAGTAAATGCAGATAAAACAAAAGTGATGGTATCTAGGGCTAGGGGTAGTACTGTCAAAGAAGAGCAGGAGTGGCCAAGTATGATTTGCCACAAGGGCGTGGGAAGTAATCCCAGCTAGTGCAGTGCCTGTGATAAGTGGGTGCATAAGAGATGCAGTTGTATTAGAGGCAGACTGTGAAATAGCATTGATTTCATGTGTGTGGTGTGTTGGGGAGAGCATATGGAGATTGCCAGGTGTGAATGGACTGAACTTGCTGGTGAGGCTCTTGAGTGTGTGGAAGAGTTTTGTTATTTGGGAGGCATATCATGTGTTGGAGGTGGGGCTGGAGCTAACTCTGTGGCTAGAGTGAGGAGTGGTTGGAAGAAGTTCAGGGAGCTGTTGCCTCTCCTGACATTGAGAGGGGTCTCCCTCCATGCTAAGGGATCTCTGTATGTGGCATGTGTTAGAAGTGTAATGCTGTACGGTAGTGAGACCTGGGCAGTAAAGGAAGGGGATATTCGCAGGCTCAAATATGTAGAAAGCGAAATGATTAAGTGGATGTGCAGTGTGTCACTTAGTGCGAGGCTTGAAGGGGCTAGGTTTACGATGGAAGAGTTTAGAGGTAGGATGGGACTGAAGTGTATTGGTGTTGTGATGAGGAGAGGTAGATTGAGATGGTCTGGGCATGTGGGGAGGATGAGGGATGATAACACTGGTCAACAGCCAAAATGGTTCTCATACGTGAGTATGTGTCGCTGACTAATTTGATAGCACTGATTTCAAATCTGATATTCATTTTGCGCTATCAGACCAGGTTTCTTGAATATCAGACTGAAAATATATTCATGCACATTTTATTAGCAAGCGATGAAGTTCTAAAAATACTTCGGCACTTTGCTTTTCCCTTTGTTCAGCTGACTCTCTTCACGTTGTAGCATCCCAGCAGTAGTCGCCCATCATGTTGGGACTGAATTGGCCTTGATACCTGCTCTCCATTATAGCGATGTTTTGGTGAAACCTTTCCCTGTGCTCGTCACTGATGTCTCCGAGGTTATCTCAGAAGAAATTGAGACGGGAGTGAAAGAAATGAATCTTCAAGGACATCCGTGAGCCCAAAGCTCAATAACTCTGTAACATGCCTGCCACAATTTCTTTGTAATTGTTTGCACGATGGTTTCCAAGGTAGTTCTGTGAGACATTCACAAATAACTCCCATGCGTCCCTCTCCAGTGGGTTTAATGCCTTGATGAAGTCACCATCATTAACCAGCATGGGGATCTGAGGACCATTCAAGACCCCTGCTTTCAACTTGGCTTCAGATACCAACCCAGTACCAGTTTGATCTATCGCCTTTACGAAATTTTTCGCCAAGCCCAGCTTGAGATGCAGTGGAGGGAAAAATATGTTTTCTGGATCCACAAGGAGTTTGTGAAGACAGCTGAACCTTCCGGGTGCATCTTTTGGCCTTGCCAGCCAATCTTTTCTTACACAGTGCTCAGCAGTAGCTCTATTGTTCCACAAGCAGAGAATGCACATGTGCTTTGTGTAATCGATCTGAAAGCCCAGAAGTAGACTGATCACTTTGAGGTTCCCGCAAATTTTTCACTGATGCTTCTCAAACTCAATAGCGGAAAGCACAATCTTCATAGTTTCATAGCTCTTGGCCATCTTCTCCGCGTGTGCTACTGGCATGGATGGAAGCCGATTCCCGTTGTGCAGGAGGACTGCTTTCAGAGTGTCTTTTCCTGATTTCTTAAATGGCCTCCAATCATCTGGCTTGTATGAATCAGACCTGTAGAGTTACTGCATGAGACACACCATATCATTGCAATAGCAAAGGTTGTTTGTCATTTTGAAAAACGCAGACAGTTGTCTATGCCGATGACACACCATAATGATGCGCACTCCATCTTCCAGCAGGTTACACTGCTTCAGTCGTGATCCCAGGAGCTCTGCCTTTTCTTTAGACAACCAAGGTCCATTATAAGATCATGAAGGGCTCCCTGGTTGAATGGTTTGGGCCCACTGTTTCCTGAGTCATCCTGGTAGTCATCATCCATGGGGCTATGGCAGGAATAAGATTTGTTGCTTAGCTCGTGTTCAACAGGTGGGTTTGGAACCTGTAGTTCTGCACTATGTGGCACTGGTCGGACTGCAGAAGCGATATTGAGGTACTGTACTGTGGCTCATGTCTTGAGAGTTATTCCTTTGATGTTCGTGAGACAGAAGTAGCAGTTGTTGCTGTGGTCTTTGAGCTCTCACCACACCACTGGTACAATGAATGGCAAACCCGAACTTCGTTTTCCATGCATCTGTTCACTCAGGTGATTGACACAGGACCTACACGTTATGTGAGGCGCCCATTTCTTGCCTTGGTCACCCAACGGACATATCAAGTAGCTTTTGTAGTTCACTCGAACAGCCTTCGTGATGGGTTTCTTGAAGCTTTCCGGGGTGAATGCTGCACAAATGTAACAAAAACGGTCAGGAACGTTTACACATTTGCAGCGTTCCATCTTTCACCACTGTCAGATTGACTGAGAATTTCTGCAAGAATAGAAGTGGAAACAATATATATAACCTGCAACAAAAATACAAATTTAATCAGTGGAACTGAACAAACAAATGTATGAGTCACATCCTGTGAGCAAGATACACTAATGTACTGCTTTTCAAGAACCAGATCTGATACCTCCTCAGCGATGCCATATTCAAGTTCAGCACCTTCGATTACCCTAGAATCAGACCATTTCAATTCAGAACCATGAAGTAATTTTATTTTGTTGTAATTGGGTGCAGAAAGTGAGAAGTGTTAATGATGGGGGTAAGGTAGCAACTGAAAAAGACATGGGATGAGGTCAACAAGTACGACCTCAGGGATCTGGGACTAAATAGAGAAGCTGCCAGAGATTGAGCAGCATGTAGAGCCACCATTAGTTGACCAAGGCTGATGCATTCAAGCATGTTGGAGCCTTCAAAAACAAAATGAAATGAAATGAAATGAAGCTGAAGAAATTGCCAGGAGAAAGCAAGAATATACTGAAATTAATATATACATATCATTGGATGGAAGAAGTTAAAGACCATATGAAATAAAATTTTATCACAAAACAAAGTAAGCTGATTTGGTAAAGATATCCTTCTTTATAACAACTCTTCTCAACTGTAGCTATTAATCTTCTCTATCGTCCAGTCCTTTATTGTTCCATCAGCAGCACTGGGGCCTGGAACTAGGCTGTTCCTTAATCCACACAATTAAGGCAAGTGACCAGATGCTCTTCCCTGTGAGGTATTATGTGAAAAGAAACCTAAACCACCCATACTGAATGAGTTAAAAGATAATTCACAACACCTTCATTACTATGGCAGAACCCAAGTACAGTAAAGCCCCAGGTTTAGTGACATCTTCATTTGCGGTTTCATGATTAGCAAAAAACGTGTGCACAGAAGGTGATCGTCACTTGTTCGCTGCCAATGCTGCAGACCCGCTATGCTCCGTGCGCTGTGTGTTTAAACCTGCTCCTTGTGCCTTTATTTTTCTGTGCCTTGTTGCTCGTGTTCCTGGTTTTACTCTCGTGCTACGGCTTCCTGCTGCTCTGGAGGTTTGGGAGGCGGTGAGAGAAGTAACGGTAAGAGGTCGGAATCGCCAAGTCAGAAAGGTAATGGGAAAGTGAAATGTGACTACCGTGTTTGTGATAAGGAGTATGTGTATGACAATGAATTGAAGAGTAAAACTGTGGTGCAGATGGAGCAGGCTGCTAAGAATTCTGAAATCTGTAAAATGTTTAAGATTCCTGAGTCAAAAGTGAGAAACATGAGGAAGAAGTGCGATGAGTTAGCCTCTCCACTTGCCTTGGATATTAAACCCCATCCCTTCCATTAAGCATCTCATTCCAGCCTTCCAAGTGAGTTTCCTTGCATATTATGCAATCTGTATTAATACTAGTTTCTTTTCAGGTGTGATCAGTAAATTTTACATTGCATACAAGAGTTTTTGGGGGAGCTGGCATGAGACCAGCAACCAATTAGCCTATTTCCCATAGGATCAATGCCCCAAGTTTAGTGGTTTCACAGTCTGTGGTACCTTTCACGGAACCAATTAGGCACAAAACCTGGGGCTTTACCATACCTGCATTATATTCTGGTTAATTCATAATACAAACCTTAATAGCTGTTATGATTTTCTCATCTTCTTTTAACGATGGAGAAATGGCAACCACAACATCCTCATAACCTCCATTGATAAGCTTTATTTTCCTTGCAGTGTGGGCACTAACCACAGCGATCAGTACTCCAAACATATGAAGATTTAGCACCAGTTTCATCCTGCAACCTAGACAGAATCATCATCACCATTGGCATCATTATTATCCAACCCATTACCTTCTACACTCTGTCAACTTTAACCTGGCCTAAAACTGACATCTCAACATCTCAAATACTGACCTGTAAAAAGAGATAACAGCAGAACATGGTGTTAGAAACAAAGTTCCATGGAAAGGATACAGAGCCATAGCAACGGACTGTATTTTCATATTCTGCCAATGACATTGAATAAATGTGTGTGTTTGGTTGAGTAAACTAGGAGTGTGTTGTCCTGTCTCTGCTACCTCCCTTTCTTTGGGGGAAGCAGCCTAGATATATAGACAGATAGACAGCCACTGACCTATGGGAAATAAGCTCTAATATGAAAATCACCAGGAAGTTAAGGTGGAGAAACATGGTGGATTAATAAGGTATAAGGATCACAGATAAAGAGGAGTAATGGTCCAGGGATTGGTACAGGAAGCAAGAAAACCAAACTACTGTATCATCATTTCAAGCAAACAACAACTTGACTCCAACTCAAAGGCCAATCAATGGAGTGTAGGAAAACAGAGACAACAGGAGAATGGGGAGAGGAAGACTGAGAATGAGACAGCAGGATAAAGTGAAGAAGGATATGAGGGATGGTAGATGAGGAGTGGGATGGAGATGCCATGAAGGAGGGTGGTGAGGAATGGAGTGAAGGAAGACATGAGGGAGGGTGGCAGGGAGTGGAGTGGTGGAAGGAAGTAGTGTTATGCGATTGGGAGGCTTGAGGAGCTTCTGTCATTATCAACTACGGATGAATGCAGGGACCAGTTCTTGACACAGGCAGACAGACATGCAGACACATAGGTAGATAGACAGACATACCGTATACAGTAGATGGATAAATAGATAGACAGATACAGAGATAAAATTTATATATAAGATATATGGATATACAGGAATAAATAGACAGCAGAAATAAATGGCAAAAATACGCCATTGGTTTGAGAAAGCTAACTGATGGGGTGATATTCAACGAGTCATAACTATCTTTTACCCATGAAGCTGGGTGAAATTGACTACTGACATGAGGATGAAATAAAATGAAGAGTACGTGAATATTTCTGAACCTTTCAACACATGAGAAATCCCGCTAAATAAAACTATTTAGCGGCAGCAAATATCGTGTATCTGTGTCATGCCGGCATATACCGAATTTTGTTAAACCTCAAGCCCCTGGAACAGAAGTGAACAAAGTGTGTGGCCACAAAAAACGTCATCAGCTGGCAACTTTCCTGCGTGATCTAGTGAGCAACAAAAATCTAAATATTCTAAGTTACTTTTGTTAGTGTAATATGATCTTACATCTCTGAGAGTGAGCTGTAGGAACATGAGAAAGTTCAGAACAAACTATTCCAGTTGTCATTTCATTCGATTCGAGGTATTCACATCCAATCTCATATCACTTCAGTTTTTTACTTTTTTAAATTCTTTTTGAGGAGGGGGAGGGGACAAAATATGTGAAGGGAACAAATGATGGATAGACAGACTGACAGATAGATAGACAGATAGAAAACTTGATAGATATAAAGATAGGACATGTAAGCGACAGAGTTAGAGATGTATGCAGACAGATAGTTAAAATATACAAACATGAACAGACACAGACAGGTAGACTGATTATTGATATACTGTATATACATACATACAGAGAGAGAGACAAGAGAAATTACAGAAAAGTGAGGGATGGTTACAGGTTCATCAATGGCACTTCAGCACCAATCATACTCTTCACACCCACTGTAGCTCGGTCAGTCCACCACGTCACTTCCGGTCACCACAGCGCTTCCGGTATTGCATGTGAAAATGGGTGGACTAAAAAAAAAAGGATGATAAAATACTCCAATGGTTCTTCTACCCTACCTTGGCTCATATTTTCGCCCCTTTGTGACGTACGAGTATTTCAGGGACTACGGTGGCAGAAAAAGGCAATGCTACGACTGCATCATATCCGTAGCACTTTTTCATGACTAGCGGCATATTATAGTTTTAATCAATTGTTACAACTCGGCATAGAAGGAGGGGTGGTGATTTTAGACCAAGTTAGAGTAAAGCAAGTATATCAATTGCAACAGTTTTTGAGGTACCGGCATTCTTCAAACGCATTTACGCGTTTCCCTCTTGAACATATTTACGATCGATTGGTCGTCGTAATCTGGATATGTTTTTGCAGGAAGAAAAAGGACAAGAGACTGCACCATTTTCCCCATGTCTACTGCTCTTTATACTGAAAAAATCTTAATTACGAGAGAAAACTTATCATAGGTTACGTGTTTTCCTGAGGGAAGATAGGGAGGGAGAACACAAAATCCTCCCGCCCGTGTCTGATCGTTGTAACTGCAAAAACAAATCTGAGTCTGAGATGCGGTTAGAATCCGGTCGTAAACATGTTTGAGAATCAGGCAGTTTATTTATTTATTTTTTTCAGTAAAGACAAACATCATGAGTGTAGAATATTTCCATGTCTAATGCATAAAAGCATGAAATTCAGTACTATAATATGATTTTTTTTTTTTTACTGTGATCTACGCGATTAATATTCCACCCCTTCGCTTTGCAGTTTACATGGAGATTTTACCTCGATTGGACAAGGATTTCCACTAAAAATAAAGCAACGCCGTTAACGCAGATCTGCAACACCAGTGCACAATATCTGTTTTCACACATAGGGAGAATGAGATTCACTAGATTCTACTGGAAGAATGTGAGTGAGGTGGAAGGGAAGAAAGGGAGGGGGAGATCAAAGATGAGATGGAAGGATGGAGATATATGAGAGAGGGGAGTGACGGAAGGGCAGCCAAATGGTAGAAGGCAGGGCACCATACGGAAATTTGTTTGTCGCTATCTCTTACGGAATTCAGGCGTCTGACTGCAGAAAGAAAGACAGGCAAACATACAGACAGGCAGACAGACAGATAGATGGATAGACAGACAAACAGATAGACACTCAAATATCCACTGACCTCTGTCCACAGGTAATACACGCTTCTACGCAGCAGCAGCAGCAGTACATTCAGCTTCGGTGTCACAGCTGAACATCGAGTAGATTCATAAACGCTTATCAAAGGAATGCCACTTCAGTGCGTTTTCCAATTAATGTTGAATCCACATTAATATACGGGTAAATTAATGAGTACTGCCCACTGGGGAGAATGCCAGAATGATGAGACTCGCTGGCCTTTGAATATTAAGAGCTTCCGAATTTATTTCCGGTTGATATACACATTGCACTTATTGCAGACTATTTCCACTTACAAAGAACTTACGTTGCACTGGTACACAGATTGATTAAATTAACAAATACACTCATTACACGTGGGTTAGACCTGCTGGCGTGTGAATATTGAGGGCTTTTATATTATCCAGCTGACAGATACATTATACATTTAGCTATCTATTTATTATAGCCAGACGCCTTAATCCCGTAAAGGGTGGCCACAAATAAATCGTCTCCAAGTTGCCCTATCCTCGCCATTTGGATGCCCTCCCTTCAACTCACAATGACCTTTCTCATATATCTCTACACTCCATCCCTCCATCTCATCCTTGTTCCCCACCCCCTCCTCCTTTCCCCTCCACCTCACTCACATACATCCTCCTAGCCAGTCTCTCGTTTCCATTCTCTCCACATGACCAGACCATCTCTATTTCTCTTAACACGTCAGTTACATCCACATCAGACTATTTCCACTTACTGCACAAAGGACTGAGATTATATTAATACACAGTCTATCTATCTATCTATTGCCAGACGCCACAATCCCGTAAGGGGTGGCCATTTGACTTTGAGTTATTCGTTTTACAGGGAGGGGCACTAACCCTCCTCCACCAACCCACTTACTGACACGTAGGGAGCACGTATGGTTTGGTTATATGGTTACCACCCAGCGTTGTAAATGATTTCTTGGCTTACAGGAAACCATTTGGCTTGTCACTCAATGTAAAGCCACCTGAAAAGGATTGAAAAGCAATAAGAAGTGACAGGAAAGATGGGAGAAATAGGAAGAGAGGAGGGCAGGCACAGAATGATAAAGGCTAAGGAAGAAGTAGGCAGCACTACATCAAGTGAGTGGATGATGGTCGCCACCACCTACCACTTATTAATACACAGGATAAAGAAAATAAGTATACTCAGTACATGTAGGTTACTGTCACTTAAGTAAATTTTCTACAAAGGACTTATGATAAAATATTACACAAGTTAATTGAAATAACTGGTATACTCATGACACAAAGGGTATTGCCGCTTAATTAAAATTTTCCATACAGTACTTACGCTACATTACACAAGTTCATTAAAGTGCGCCAAAGACAAATACGGGCGCGTCTGCTGAAGGGGGGTTGGCAAGTGCTGTATATCCTTTGAGCCACACACTTCTCAGATAATCTCAAGACATCCACCACGTTTTCTAGTAATCAAGCGAAAACCCCACCATAACCAGAGCTAATCAAAAAACGCACCACACAGATCACTACGAGGAAGAAAATGTAGTAGTAGTAGTAGTAGTAGTAGTAGTAGTAGTAGTAGTAGTAGTAGTAGTAGTAGCAGTAGCAGTAGTAGCAGTAAAAGTGGTGGTGGTGGTATATTATTATTATTATTCCCATTCCTGCAATCTACCATCCTCCTTCCGAGGGATAGGTAAGTAGTTGAGGGACGTTTGTATACCCAGACAACTGGCCCGTCTTGTGATATTGGTGTCACCACATGAAGGCGTCCCTCTCCAGCGTTACAGAGTGTAGTTAACATTCCATCAGAAAAAATCGCCTGGTGGTAGTAATATTTAATGTCATTACACTGAAGGGGTTAATCGACGGTTGCGTGTCAGAGTCTGGGCTACTGGTTTGCTCGATGCTATCCTTGTCATATACGACAACGAAAAGGTTGATAATACGAACCTAAACTGCTTTTCGAACGACGCAGAAACTGGCAGGAAGTGATGCACGATGGGTGACAGTTCGGCGAGGTGTGTGCAGTGTGAGTAGGGGTAGCCAAATTAAGACCCCGGACTATAGATTGACCTCAATGCCGCACACACACACACACACACACACACACAC
>JAGKTI010000005.1:296803-311076 GCA_018397915.1 Birgus latro | reverse complement strand
GATAGCTAGACAAACTGCTCCAATATATCCCAGAACCTACGTTTGAAGAGCTACATCACCCGTCGCAGCATCCCATAAGGCAAGGGTCTAGGGGACATAATGAGAGGTTGAACCAACCCAGTCTTCCAGTCATTGTCAGCAGTCCCCCCCTCCTGAATCACTCTCTTCTTCCCGTTTTTTGTCTCCCCTCAATGGGTTACTGAGGACCACTTGTTTCCCTGTCCGGGCCATCTCCTCCTTGTTACTCTTCTTCGCATTCTTCTCTCCTTCGGTCTTGTCCTCTTGAGTATTATGGTTGTCAGATGCTCTCTTTCTCTCGAAGCGTTGTCTTTTTCTTAATCTTTTTTTTTTCTTTGACTGCCTTTTCCTTGTTGAATATTCCCTCTCACATTTCCCTCTTTCCACTTCTCCTATTTTCCCATCTTCTCTCTTCCCCCCTCCCTACCACTCACCACAAGCTACCCTCCTCCTTTCCTGATTCTCCCTCACTTCCCTTAGCTTTCACCCAAACGTTACTCGTAGGGGCGTGTAGGAAGCCCAAAAGACCGCAGTTCGGGTGGTCTGAAATGCACTGAATATTTGTGGTTGCCGGGAATGTACGCTGTGTGTGTAAAAAAAGATGTTCTTAGCATGTGAAGAGTTGAGAAAATAAGAGCTAACGTATTCTGACACTGTAAGCTTATTATTATTTTTTTTACCTGTACATTTGAGTTTGTGAGTTAAAACGTGGATAAATATTACAAAACTGGGGTGTACGTTTTTTCTATTTGATTTTACAGACTTAAAATGAAGACTGAAATTTCTTAGAAATGATGCTGTAGAAATTAGGCTTCAAACACTGTACGTTATTACCTGCCTATAACACAGATATCAGTGTCTCAAGACTGAAGAAAATTTGTTCCGAGTTATTTATTTATTTATTTTTAGATACCAGACATAGGGAACTGCCATGCTTTTCACATACAGAGACTATTGCCTTCATTAACAGGGGTTTCTGCTGAGCTGAAGAGAAATCGTCTGGCGTAAATGGCAAGGAAAGTACCCAGTAATCATTTCCCTAGACTACGACACGCAACCATCGACTCAAAAATCCAGATTCCTATTTAAGTCTTAGGTGAGAACAGTCTTGGATAAAGAGGTCCTGGTCAAAGGTCTCGTGTCGGCTTGGGAATTAAACCCAGAACCTCTCTGTGAGTCACTGGATGTGGTGTAGATAGAGTGATATAGATATACGAGTACAGGTAGATATTCTTAGGCAGGCAGGTAAACTGTCGGATGGGTAGATAGCAGTAGTTTGTTGGACAGACTAAGTAACTGAAAAGTAGGGAGACTTTACAGGAGAATGCATGTAAGCAGGGCTACTAAAACAGGAAAAAATATATATATATAAAATGGGGACGAAGTGAAAGGATAGACAGAGAGAGAGAGAGAGAGAATTACCTAATTCAAAGGAGAGAACACTTAATCACAATCATTGTTGCTAAAATTATGAGTGGATAATTTTTCTATAATTAGTTTCCCCATCATGCACCAGGCAGAAACGGAAATAATATATCAGGATCTGTAATTTCTTGCCACGTCATTTTATTATAAGAAACGGAACAAGGTCTAAGAATAAAACACTTGCACGTGATTTACAACTACTGATACTAAAAAATGGCAGGTACTAGAACCAAAACTCTCCTTTATACCGTAAGTCTTGTGGCCCTAGGCTCCTCCGGACGTAAACCCGGTGGACTGCAGGATGAGGTTGCCCTTTTCCTGTCGTCCACCATCGTCTTTTCGGGAGACTGAGAGGGAGTTGAGGGACGTCTATGTAACCGGGCAGTTCCAGAGCTCATTTATATTGGTGCCACCACTTGGAGCGTCCCCTCCAGCACCGTATCGCAAATCTACACATAACTTACAGATGACTCATGGATTTCGCAAGGCTAGTAGTGTGACTCCATATGACGGGGCATATGCGTCCTCACACACATCAAGTGTTCGCACATTCTCTCAGACACAAGATTCACTATGGTACACCATTATCCCTTCTTTCCTGTGACCTATTCTTCATTTTATTCTTGCTGTCTCCAGGCGATTTTGTTCAGTGCCGGAGAAACTTTTCGAACTGGAGAGGTTAGAGGTGATATTTCCTTCATCTACCCCATCATACTAAAATTATCACTTAAACAGAATAAAATCGTCTAGAGGCAGCAAGATTAAACTACAGAAACGTTATTGGCGTGAAGGGGTGAAAGAAAGACAGTCAACAGAGATCATCACGACACTTTCATCATTTGTTCAGCAAAGTAAATTTGGCAGATTATTTATGATATCTCATTTACACATGGACGTTCATGGCTGTTCATACGTCATTGTCGAATTCATTCATTATTCATTCATCACTTAATCTTTTTTCACCCATCAGGAGCGCACGGACCCGGGGCTAGGCTGGTTAGTCCCGACTGTGAAACCTCTTCTAAACCAGATGGCAAAAGTGAAAGTACTCAGTAGCATCTTTTTTCTTTTCCCCTGTATTCATTTCACACACCAGCACACGACTAAAGTTGCACAGCATCTCAAAATTCCGTACACAGATCCTCAGTTTATTTTTTCTTGTATTAATGAAGAGTATCACTTACAACATTTACTGTTTATATACCCAGTTTTTCAACACAGCTTGCTTTCGCGTTTACTAACATATTTCTCCCCGCTATCTTCTGTTCCACACTGTCTCTGAATTTAAGTATTTCGTTCCTGTTATGATCGAGGGACAGCACAGGAGGGGGAGACTCGTGGTTCAGTCGTCTGTTGTTACGCGGCACGGTCAGATCCAAGGCTTTCTCTTCAGCCACTTCTGCTGTGTCACCTGCCATTACGAATATAACGTCGGGGTCTTCTTTCTTTGGTTCACCTAGCCCTGTGCCACTTGCGGTCGTGCCCAAATGCCCCGCGGCAGGATATGGTGGCGCCCTGGGCGAAAGTTGAGGGTAAATTGGAAACACCTGAAGTTCCGAGCCCAGAGTCCTGTGGAGATGTGCCAGCGTCGGGTATGGGGTAAGTCTCTCCCGCATTTCCAGGACCCTCGCGGTGGGTGAGGTAGGGGACGTGTGCGTAAGGAGTGGCGAGGGCTGGGTTGTATCCTGAGGCTTGTGCACGGCCATAGGTGTGTCGTGGGCGTGCTGAGCCTTGTGCACGGCCAGGGTTCGTGCCTGGCAGAAGCCCTTGCCACACACCTCACACTTGAAGGGCTTGTCCTTACTGTGGATGTACTTGTGGTCGCGCAAGTGGTCCTGTCTCCTGAATGCCTTGCCGCAGATGTCGCAGGGGAAGGGACGCTCGTCCGTGTGCGTTCTCTCGTGGATCAGCAGGTTGTAGCTCTTGGTGAACTCCCGCTGACAATATTTACAGATGTACCGCTTCTTGGGTCTGCTCAGTCGGCCCCCAGGAGTTAGCAGCAGGCGGTTCAGGGCCAGGTCAGCCCAAGGAAGCTGACTCAGGGGCCCACAGCCCCCCAGCAGCCCCATCACCCGGGGGTCTAGGCACCCCGCCTGCTTAACCCCGCTCCCTCTCACTGAGGGCAGTAACGGCAATGACTGCAACAGTGGAAAGGCCGGGGGGACTCTGGGAAGGGGAGTAGTGAAGGGGGAGTTGCACAGGCCTCTGGAGAGCGGCTGGTGGGCAGGCGGGGAGGAGGTGGTTGATCCCAGGGGCGGAGAGGACGTGGGCGGACACCACTTGATATCCAGATGGTCGGTGGCCATGGCACCTGTAGTGAGAACACAATCAGGCAACACGACAACAACAGCCTCACGCCAATACACTGTTCCAGAAATGCAGATAAAGCAAGAATGCAGTGGACACTGATATAAAAGCACAGACACACACACACTCACCGCTAGAACTCGTGTTTTCTGTGGCACTGTTATCCTTGGTCTCCGTTGGCACTGGTGTTCCCATGGTCGGCCAGTCTGCAGTCACAAGCGCCAGTGCGTCCGACCCGCGCGATGTCCGCCTTGAGACTGACGCAGGCGGTGTCGGAGGAAGAGCAAGAGAGGGAGGTGCAGCTTCCGTGGCTGTGTGGACGGGGCGCGGGAGATGGACTACTGCAGCCTCCATACTGTGCCCTCAGTAAATCTTGGCCCCGGCGCGTGACTCTTACGATGTTGGTGCGCCGAATTTTACTGGCAGTCTTAACATTTCCCACGTGCTCTTCCAGGCTCTATGGTCTTGGTTTTTTGCCTTTTATTTCCTCATACGTTACTAATATTGACGAAACAACGTATGTGTTAGAAAATGCCTATATTATAACGCTGTTATAGTCCTCTAATACCTACTTGATATGATGTCATCTATAATATATTCAAGTTCATGGCAAGAGGAACAGTCTTGCAAACGTACACATGACCCTGTACACGGGCATCATCGTACACTGCACTCCTCATGTCATACCTGCCGTGTGTGTGTGTGTGTGTGTGTGTGTGTGTGTGTGGCACGTGACGTCACACCCACCCCATCCCTTGATTGGCGGAGCTTGCCCTCGAGGTCACCCTCCTTTTCACGGCACTTAAACGGACTCAATAATCGCGGTACATTATGGGAAGGCCTGAGCGTGCGCGCACACACACACACACACACACACACACACACACTCCCACATTCAGTGCAATAAAATGGAGATCTACAACTTTTCATACGGTACACCTTTAACCTTTCAGACTCCAGAATTAAGCTTCGTGGCATAGTGATTCTCCAGTTCTGACTTGAGCAAGGGAAGGGCCGTTTCACCTACTCTCTCTCTTTCTCTCTGCGTGACTCCCCGCCGTAAAAGAGTGAGTGCCTCAGACCCCACCGGCGACCAGTTGACAGCTTGAATATGGAATTGGTCTTTGTTGGGCAACGGTGAGAGAGTGAGCGAGTGCAAGGAAGGCCCCGTCTCTCACTCCTCTGTTGATCTCATCTGTCTTCTTGCACTTATCTTTGTCTTTCACCCGCTCTCTCACTATTCCCTTCATCTCTCTTGCCATTTCTCTTTCATCCCTCTTTCTTTCACTTATTCACTCATTACTCTCTTCATCTCTCATGCCTTTTTACACTTCTTTTTCTCACTGTCACCCTGACTCGTTCCCGCACCACTCTCATGATCACTTTTGCCTTTTTTCTCTCCTCTCCCCTCTCACTTTCTTTATATCTCCCTTTATCTCTCTTTTCTTCTTTTTCTTATTTCCTCTTTTTTGAGGGAGTGGGAGGAAGCCTCTTAATACGACCATCATTTCTCTTCTTCTCAGTCTCCTATCTTCCTGTTTTTTAAGTCTTGATTTCATACATTCTTTCTCTCACTGCTCTCAGTTTTTCTCATCGTCTTTCTCCCACTGCTCTCATGATTTCTCTTGTTTTCTTTCTCTCATGTCTGTATCACTTTTTCTCTCACTACTCTCTAGATCTATTTTGTGTCCTTTCTCTGATTCCAGCTTTCTGAGGTATGGGAAGGGAGGCTGGTTACTCTAATTTTACTTAACATGATCTACCTTTCTTCACCTCTCTTCATGGTTTAAAATACTTTCTGGTCTCCCCTCTACCTCCATCATAAACTCCAATAGCTTCTTCATTTTTCTCTTTACCACTTTTTCGACATTCATCTCCATCGCTTACGCAACGGAAGAAAAGCTTTCTCTCATGGCTGTCTCAGTCGCTCTCCTTTTTTTCTATTTTCTTAACTCTCTTCTCAACTTTCTTTCTCCTTTATCACCATATCTTCTGATCTCTGTCCTGTCTATACAGTACCCACCTGTACACACTCTCTCTCTCTCTCTCTCTCTCCCTCCCTCTTTTTTTTTCTCCACCCTTTTTTCCCCATTTTCCCCCATCCACTACTTCCCCACACCTTCCCTCTCATGTCTTTCCTCACATTCCATCCCCCTCTCTCCCTACATCCTCCCTTTTCCCTCCCATCCCTCCCTTCCTTTTACATCTTCTTTCTCTCAGATCATCAAGGAGTTTCTTTTCAGTGGTACGGGTCGTAAAACATTTTGAGGAACTACTTGCCCTTTTAACAACCACTGCTCTCACACACCTTTCCTTCCACTCCACCTCCTCCCCATATCTTCTCTCTTTCCTACCTCCGTCTTTCCTCCTCAGTCCTTTATTCCCATCCCTCTTTCTTACTTCTTTCTTTCAGGTGGTCGAGGAGTTCCGCTTCCCTGCACTACACCCACCACCTTCAACCCCGCTCCTTTCCTCTCAGTTCCCTCCCTCCCACTGCCTCCTACCCTCCCTCTTCCTTCCCCACGCCTTTCCTGTCATTCACTTCCCTCACACCTTTTCTCTTATTCACTTTTCCTACACTGTCTTCCAAATCCTTCCTGTATATCACACCGCCAGTATCCCTCTTTCTCTTATTCATCTCCTCCCCATTGTCTCCCCACACCTTGCTTTCCTTCCCATACCTTCGGTCCCCTCGCCACACCTTCCTTCTTCCTTCCACACACCTCCAACCCCCTCCCCACACATTCCGCCGTCTTCCCACACCTCTCACCCTCTCCCATCACCTACTACCTTCCAGCATCTCTCACCACCTCCTCACATGTTTCTTCCTTCCTCCCTTCTTCCCTCCCATCCCTCTTTCCTCCGTCTTTCTCTCAGGTGGTCGACAGTTCCGCTTCCCTGCACCACAACACCACCCTCATCCCCACTCCTAACCCTCCCACCCTCATCCCCACTCCTAACCCCCCCACCCTCATCCCCACTCCCAGTTCCCCCCATCCTCACCCCACTCCTAACGCTCCCCCCTCCCCCCGCCCCCGATAACCCGCTCACGGCCCCGACTTTCATGCGGCGGACAAAGAGATGAAATAAGTGATGACTGAGTGCTGGTGTGGCTCCGCTTGGTAATGCTGGAGGGATGAAAGCTTGTTATTAATCCCTTCTGTAAGTCAAGGTCTTTTCTTATTGTTATTTCGGGTACCGAGAGACGATTTTATTCAGCTCAAGATGCTGAAATGACTGATAATTGAGTGCTCGTGTGGGCCTGTTTGGTAATTTCTGAGGAATGAGAGGCTGTTGCGTGCTGACGTCCCTTTTGTTTAGTTCCTGCTGACAGACGATTGCATTTAGCTCAGGAGAGATTGTAGTGAAGAGAGGTGCCTTCGCGCGGTGGCACTGACAACCGGGCGGCTCCACTACCTGGTTATCAAACGCCCCTCAGTTCCCTCCCTATCCCCTGAAAGGGGAGTAGTGGTCTGCAGAGGGAGAACAACTTTAGACTGCAGTCTACTGGGTTCACTTTCAGGTGAACCTGGGTTTACAACAACAACTACCACTACTTCACCTACTACTTGGGAGAGACTTTCTGAATGCTTGTTGGCGCTTTTATTTTTTAAATACGATTCACTGCTCGTGTTGCCCTGCTTGGAGGAGTGAGTGTTTGTTTAAAGCTCCTCACACACAGATTGCGTTTTTGTTTTTGTTTTTGTGGGGGAGGGGAGGAAGGTATCTATAAAGAATCTTGACCAATACAATGGGGCGAATATTTAGTTTAATTTTTATGCAACATGATGATGCTTTGCTTCTGAAAGCCCAGTAATATTGTAGAGGTTAATGAAAACTCTAACTCCTCCATTACGAAAAGCTGAATCAGATCGCTTCGAGGTAGCAGGAATAAGAAAAACACGGCCACGGATTGCAGATGTTAAGCTCAAAAAATTAATGTATACGGTCTCAGGTGTTTTCGGACAGGTTTGGTGCCAGGTGTGTGGCATAGCTTTCTCTCTCCCTCTCTCACTTTCTCATTGTTAAGGTCTTTTGTCGGCATGGCTATTTCTTTAAACAAACAGAATTTCATTTTTGTATTTTGTGATGTATTTTAAGCGTTGCATCTTTACTTATTGTGCTGCGTCTTTTTCGTTCTTTTGTATTTTCTTTCATTGTGTTTAGGTCCACTCTGAGAACCAGTTAAAATGCCATTGTGTGTGTGTGTGTGTGTGTGTGTGTGTGTGTGTGTGTGTGTGATCATGAATGGCATCTGTGTTTACCGTATGCATTCGTACGTTTCTTTTTTTTCTTTTTTTTTCTTTTTTCAGTACCCTAGCTCTATTTTTCCGTGCATCTTAATGTATCCTGTATTCCTTTCACCACTCTTGTGTTCCAGCAGGTCTGTTCTTTCGTGCGTTATTATATTTTCCGTACCTTTCTTAGTACTTGTATCCTATACTCTTTTTACTCTAACTTGGCCTAAAACTTCCCTATCTCCATCTTGACTGGTAGTGATAACAATAGATTAAAAATAGAATATGATTGTCTCGAAATATGTACTGTGGAAATAATGTAAAACTGTAGTAATGACTTTTTATTTTTTGCCATTAAGCTACGTCAGTAAGCTGCAAAAGGACAAATATCGGGGCCAAGTTAAGGTGAAAACAACACAGCAGGTTCCATATGCGTGGGCCTGAGCAGGAACCACGTAGAGAGCCAAGCCAATCCAGTCTTGCACAACCCCCGACCCGGGTTCACAGGAACTGGTAGCTCACCTAAGAATTTCCGACGAGAAAACCCGGCGGAGGGAGTAACAAAAACTTGAGCTCGACTTCACCTCCGGACGGGAGATCTTATCCGGCATCCTTCTTTCCCAGGCTCCATATGATCTTGAGAGTCGGCGCGCGCGTGAGGCTCGTAGACGAGGCGTTGTCTTAAGTCTCACGAGCGGGCTTGAAAATTGCGAGGCGGAGCTGCCCGGCAAACGGTAGAGTTCCTTAACACTGCTGGATGTTCGGTACAGCCTTGAAGGTTTTTCTGTCCTTGATAAAGCAGAGTTCCTTATCACTGGCGGGTGTTCCGTACATTCTTTTAGACTCCCCCCCCTTCATTCCTTACAATTTGGTAACGTACTGTGTATTTAACCCTTGTTGCTTCAGGACAGGGTATGGAGTACTTTCACCTCTAATATCTTTAACCCTTAGTGGCTGTCTGTCCTAATGGCTCTTAAGTAGTCGATAGGTGTAACTATATTTTGACTTACTAACTTAATACTTTTAGACTCTTAGACAAGGGCTCATTCTATGTTAGGCTGGACTGATGGATGGGGGAGCCTTCCTGCTTGCTTATTCTTGCCTTTGATTAATGCAGTCCGAATACTTCCCTCGTGCTTTTTAAATCTTGCCTTGATTCCATGCAAACTGGACATTCGTTCTGATATTCATTAACACACTTCCACAGAACAGACAGCTTACTAACAGCTTACCCCACAGGAAGCTTTTTTCCCATCTTACTCGTCTGTATACCTCTGTACTTTGTGAGTTATTTTTTAAGCCTTTGTACCGTATTTTAGGAGGCTTTGTAACACTTCTTCCTTAGACATTTTTTGCCTATTAGGCTACACCTTATTATCCTCTTACGTCATTTATTTCGTTCCAGTATCGACGTAGTTTGCATCGGTAACACGGAAGAGGATATCGAGATGGTATGTTCAGAAAAAATCGTCAAACAAGAGATGTTGCGAAACCTCCAACGTCACTTGTAGTAGTAGCAGCAAGGCCTCTTGACCCGAGTATTTCCGGTTGGTCGCCGAAGGTCAACGCGAGGTGTCACTACCCGTTCACGATCTCCTTCATAAATCGCCTGGCAAGTGCCCCGACCTGAACGAGGCGTGGGGGGAGGGCGTGGGAATGGTGCCGGGCGGGGGCGTGGCTGTGGAGGGGGAGGGGGTTGGGGTGTCGGGGCACTGGTAGGGGGAGGAGAGGTCAGCCTTGGGAATCAGCGCTGGTGTTGTTGATGGAATGATTGTGGTTCTGACGAATGGGTGCAAGACAAGGGCGTGGCCGTGAGCAGGGTGACTATGGGAAAGCGACGGGATTTTTTTTTTTCTGCAGAGAAGAAACCAAAAGCCAGAAGCCTGCAAAGTTGTGTTAATTCTTTTGTTTTTTCACAGTCCAGTGATTATTTAGACGTGACACAGGATGAGTCGCATCCGAATAATTTTACCTTTGACGCAAAATTGTGCTTTCGTTTTAAATACTTCTTGGGCCTACCTTACACCAACTCTTAGACTGGAATTAACCCCTTCAATCCGATAATGCGTTTTTCAGTTTATTCATGCTACCTTCAGTCAGTTTTACTCAGCTTTGCATTTATTTTTCCAGCTGGGGGGTTAGATATAGCCTTCACTAACCACTTCACAACATATCTCCTTTAAAGTTAATAAAACCGTCCGGTAGTAGTTGCTTAAAAGGAATATTAGTTCAGCGGACAAAGGCAGTCATGTTGGAAAGGCCATGATAATAATGATGATGGTTCAGCATTACAATACACTTAGTTCTGGATGTGAAAGAACTAAAGGAACAAAAAGTTTTGGATGAGAAATAGAGAGCCTTTTGATACTGAACCTTGCAAACCACAAAATCCTCTTAAGGGAAAAAACGACACAAAACCGACAGAGAAAGAAGTGAATCAGGTCTTTGGGCGTGCGAATTAAGATAAGACCCATGGGTACTCAAACACACAAGGACGCTGTGAAGAAATATCAGGGTGATCCGAGACAGAAAGTCACACTTACCTCACAAAGCTACTAATGCAAAAAGTGGCATAAAACTAACAGAGAAAGATGTTAATGAGGTCTTAGGGCGTGCGAATTACGACATGAGCTATCGATACTCAAACACACAAGGCCAAAGTAAAGAAAAATCAAGTTGGTTTGGAATAGAAAGCCTCTCCAACCTCAAAAAGCTAGTGTGGTAAAAAGTGGTAAAAAACAGGCAGAGAAAGAAGTGAATCAGGTCTGTGGAGGGGCGTGAGAAGACAAGAGGCAGCGGTACTCCCACACACATTTACACACACAAGGCCGCCGTAAAGATCAGACAGAGTGCATGACTGAACACTGATTACCGCGTGGCCTTGATCTGCCAGGTGTTGCAAGTAGCCAGCCAGCCAAGTCAGCCACGGTCATAACGGGTTCCCTGGCTCTTGGGTAACAACTCTCGCTACCTGCATCACCACCGCCACACACGCATGTAAATGAAGCATCCGGAATGGCTAGGGGAATTCTTTAGTGGCATGGGAAATTATCTAGTGGCAAGGAAGTTGTCTGAAGGAATTATCTCGTGGCAGGAAAACTGAGAGAATTATTCAGTGGCTCGGGAAATAAATTATATGGAAGGAAAATCGTCTGAGCGAATTCTCTAGTGGCTACGTAATGTCTTGGGGAATTTATTACGTGGAAGGGAAGGTATTTGGGGGAATTCGTCAGCGGCTGTCTGATTATCTTGGGGAAATTATTATGTGGCAAGGAAATTATCTGCTGAAACAACTATTGTCTTTTTACTCTAACTTGGCCCACAGTTTCGTTCTTTTTCAACGCAGCCACGTAGCGTAGTGGTAGAAAAACAGCAGTTTGGGTCTACATCCTTTACGTAGTACTTCTTCGTGACTGGCACCGTACTCAAGGGCTAATCATCTGTTAGAGCTTAGCGTTCAAGACGGGGTTCAATTTTGGGCCGTTAGAGTAAAACGAGTATAATATCGCATTATATATACTTTACGTGTTATTTCACATTCATAAAAGCTGCACAATCTACTGTATTCGTTATACCACTCTTTTCCCCAAGCGAGACAAGCCATCCTCAACGGGCTTCACCGTCGCTAAGAGACGAGCCATCCCCAATGGGCTTCACCGTCAGGACGATTTAGCAGCTTCACTTCAGCAGGTCTCGGGGCTGCCAGTGAATAATACGGTGACCATGTATGGCACCACACTCGTCCCTGTCAGCCACCCGTACTCGCCTCATTATCTGCTACACCACCCTGCCCTATTCCCTGCCACCCCTACCACTGGCATACCTATTAGACCTGCCGCACTTCCTCACCCTGCCACAACACCTTACTCAACCACCCCTACGGCCAGCACACTCAATTACACACCAACCACACCACAACACCCTACCATAACATCCCATCCTTCCACCACACCCCGCCACACAACCACATCACATCACTCCACCAAACCATGCCACTCCACCATCCAACCAAACCACCACTCTAACACGCCACTACTCTCACACATCACCTCATCTCAGGTCTTATGTCACCTTTACGCCAACAACTCGTACATCCAAAATAACACTTATCTTAACCTGAGTCTGTTGCCTTGATTTAATAAACGTATCTTTGTTCTTCTTCATATCATCTAATTATTTTTTTTATTCTCCAAGTCACTATACTCTGATATAGTACAGGTTGCGACAAATACACAAAACACTGCCTTCTTCCTGTACATCTAAGGCGGAACATACTATGGCACGTTTGTTATAACCTGTCAAAAATCTTTAAACCCTTTCAGCTCGTTGCTGGCCAGATTTAGTCTGATTGGAGTTTCAGTTCGACTAGTAACCAAGGAGACTCGTTCTTATCTCTTGACCAACGCTCATCGAATTTCATACAAATACGACTTAATATTCAAGTTGTGGGAATGGTGATGAAGAATAAATAACTGTGTGTGTGTGTGTGTGTGTGTATACACGTGCGTGCGCGCTCTTGCAGCTGTGCGGGTGTGCTTCTTTGGGTGGACTGACGGGATGCTAAAAGGTTACCAGCACATGGGAAATAAGACAGCTCGTTTCGTCTTATGCAATTATGTATACAAATAAATAAATAAATAAATAAATATATATAGAGAGAAAGACACACACACACACATACACACAGTTATTTATTCTTCATCACCATTCCCACAACTTGAATATTAAGTCGTATTTGTATGAAATTCGATGAGCGTTGGTCAAGAGATAAGAACGAGTCTCCTTGGTTACTAGTCGAACTGAAACTCCAATCAGACTAAATCTGGCCAGCAACGNCATCCAAAATAACACTTATCTTAACCTGAGTCTGTTGCCTTGATTTAATAAACGTATCTTTGTTCTTCTTCATATCATCTAATTATTTTTTTTATTCTCCAAGTCACTATACTCTGATATAGTACAGGTTGCGACAAATACACAAAACACTGCCTTCTTCCTGTACATCTAAGGCGGAACATACTATGGCACGTTTGTTATAACCTGTCAAAAATCTTTAAACCCTTTCAGCTCGTTGCTGGCCAGATTTAGTCTGATTGGAGTTTCAGTTCGACTAGTAACCAAGGAGACTCGTTCTTATCTCTTGACCAACGCTCATCGAATTTCATACAAATACGACTTAATATTCAAGTTGTGGGAATGGTGATGAAGAATAAATAACTGTGTGTATGTGTGTGTGTGTGTCTTTCTCTCTATATATATTTATTTATTTATTTATTTATTTGTATACATAATTGCATAAGACGAAACGAGCTGTCTTATTTCCCATGTGCTGGTAACCTTTTAGCATCCCGTCAGTCCACCCAAAGAAGCACACCCGCACAGCTGCAAGAGCGCGCACGCACGTGTATACACACACACACACACACACACACACACACAAATAGAAAAGACTGAAGCAAAAAGCCAGATCAATAAAAATAAGTCACAGAAACAAAAGCCGAAACTAACGGCGTGAAAGTGTTGGAGGCATTTACACTGTTTTCCCCTACCTTCCTGTGGGCAAGCTGAAGGTGGCGGCCCCTCATAACCATTAACATAGTAACGACGCCTAAACTGCCAGACCGAAGTTGCTTACAGACCGACAGCCAGAGGGAGACCAACGCGGCTCATTCCCACGGTCCGGCCAGTGATCTGTGTCCCAAGTACCGATGCTTAAACTGGTGCTGACGAGGAGCCTACGCGTGGTGGTGTTGTGTACCCTGAGTGGTGCATTAGTAGCTTCCACCCGGGAGCCAAGCCTCTTCAACATTTCTCTGCTTCCCACCGTGTGAAGGACCCTGGTCCGATCCTGGTGAGACACTGTGTACCACAAGGGAGTCCCCCGACTCCCTAAACGGTGCGTGTACTGTACGGTACTATCGGACTGCCTTACAGAAGCACCTGGTTACCTGTGGTCGATGGGTCTGATTGACCAGACAAAAACCGGGTTAAGTAACAACAACAACAACAACAACGACACATAAACTACCAGACCGAAGTTTCTTATCGACCGACATGCCAAAGGGAGACCAACGCGACGCTTTCCCACGGTCCAGCCAGCGATCCGTATCCGAAGGCCCGGTGGATGATGTTTCGGGGTGGGTAGTAATAACAGGCTGGGCGCGTAGGCTCATGGCTTCATTTTTCTGGGCACCCGTGACAGCTTGGATGAGATGGTGGCCGCCTTGGGGGATGGAAGGATGGGTAGCTGGGTCTTCTCTCTTTTCTTTACCACCTCTCGTTATC
>JAGKTI010000005.1:256589-266969 GCA_018397915.1 Birgus latro | reverse complement strand
CTGTGTGTGTGTGTGTGTGTGTGTGTGTGTGTCCTTCATTACCCTTATGTCTCTTGTGTTTCGTTGCTCGTGCTGCTAGACGATTGTATCCAGCTTCGAGGAAATCTTTCGTACCGAGAACAATTCCACCCCATGAGTTGATTTTTTCTCGGTTTCGTCATCGTGACTTCCCTTGACGCTTCTAGTTCGACTCAAATGAGGCCATCAGACATAAATGGCAAAGAAAATATCCACATTTTACCCTAGAATGCAACTCACAACCGTCTCGTCACATCCAGGTCTTTGTTTTTCTGCTGTAGATAATGAGGAGACCTGACTATATGAGACGCTGGCCAAAGATCCCGTGTTTGACCCTGGAATCTATACTTCTTTATTGTTTTTGCCCATGATATTTGTTTTGGCGCTATATTCATACCCATGTGCCTGTGCATATTCATACAGTGCTTTATACACAGAAATTTTTATGGGTTTTATCACTGCCTATACTTTTATTGTAATTAGAAATCATACAGATTTACTCGACAGAAAATTGAAAAGGTAATACTGCAACCTAAAGTATATATATATATTTTTTACTATATTTTTGTAATATTGAGTGGATATAGTACAACATATCTTAAATTATAAGCCCATGATCCAGCCTGGAGATATAGCCTTTGTAAATTAAAATCTCTCGTGTATTATTTAAAAGCTCACTCACTGTAGCGCAAGTTTTTCATATTCCGATCTGAACTGGAATATACCGCGTCTGTACAGAACATTTATATCCATAGAGGGACGAATAGAATAAAAGATAGATAGATAGGCAGGTGGTAGGTACGTAGACAGACAGATAGACAGAATTCATTTTTATCTCTGTCATCCCGAGGAGCCTGTCTGCTTAACTGTGCGTGTCTGTTAATCTATGAATCAAAAGCCTGATTGTCCGTCTATATATGTCTGTCTGCCTATCTGTCTATCAGTCCTCTATCTGTCTGTCTGCCTGTCTGTCTGCCTGTCTGTCTATCTATCTGTCTGTCTGTCAACCTGTCTCATCGGCATCAGCATCATCCCCATCCTCTGACAATTCTAACTAGGATGATCTCTCCCAACTATCTGTTTATCTACCATCTAGCTAAAACATTTCCCCTAGAATCATCATTCGTTTCTCCTCGAAGGCCTCCCACCCACCTACCCGCTTATCTACTATTCTATCTACCTTCCTATCCTCTCCAATCTATTCTCCGAACTACACTCCTATCGTCCCTCCTGTCTACCTTCCTATCAACCTCCCCATCTACCAACTCATCTACACCCCTTTCCATCATCCTGTCTACTCTCCACTCAGCTCCCCATTCTATCTACCCTCCTATCTACCCTTCATTCTATCCTCCCATCAACCTTCCATTTACCCTCGTATCTATACCCTATCCTCTCTAACTACCCTCCTGTCTACCCTTCATCTGCCTTCCTATCTACCACCTGCCTAACATCTCCTCGACAATCATCCTCCACTCCTCCTTCTCTTCTGCCTCTCTCCCATCTCGTTGCTTGTGAGATGTACGTAGTGCAGACTCAAGACGACCTTCCCTCAGTAGGTATTCCACATCCTCTTTTGACATTGTTGATCGGGTGCTGAAAAGTAGTAGTAGTAGTAATAATAATAATAATAATAATAATAATATAATAATCATAATAATAATAATAATATAATAATCATAATAATAATAACAGTAATGCTTACCTCTTCGTCAGGAGTGCCACAAGCTGATCCCAGGAGAGTGTTCGCAACTGCTCGGCAGATAGATAGATCTTATCCTTATCCTTATCACGTGTCTCTCTCTCTTCCTGTCATCAAAAGTACCAACCATTATCTCATACAGTGAATTTCTTAGATTTTATCCTTATCACGTGCCTCTCTCTCTTCCTGTCATCAAAAGTACCAACCATTATCTCATACATTAAATTTCTCTGTCCCCCTTCTTACATTTTGCTTTTCTAATCCACCATTCAAGTATCCCCAGAAAGGAGGTCGGTGGGCTGTAGGAGAAAGGTAGCTTAAGCCTTCAGTCCAACAGGTTTACGTTTCATATGACCTAGGTCACAACAACATTAATCTCAGCTAATTCACTACATCTAGACAAACTTCGGCTTAGCTAACATGTCTTTCAACTTGAATTTGGTTAACATATTTTCGTAGGAAGAAGCACTAAACATTGATCCTTTGGTCAACAATTTACACATACGTAAGGCAGCATCCACACCTAATGTTGGCTGGCGCGGGCGGTTGCGGGAGGGAGGTTTGCATCACTGTCCCCCCACTGCGGGTGAGAACTTCAATGCGTTCCAGTGATCCAGAACTCCCGCCCACGCCAGCAAGCATTTGGTGTAGACACAGCCTGAGTCGTTATCTTAGAATTGCCAGACACATCATTCAGAGTTCTTTCAGGCAGAAACATAGCTGGGATTTTTCATTGTAAAGTATTGCAGTGTAAAAAAAAAAAGGAAGTACTATTCTTTTTTTTACTTGAATGGGTTGCTGGAGTCAGGCTCTCCGGGGACTGGAATGGTGAATGACTGATTCACTCGGGTAGACTTTTAGTTAGTTTCTCCTATCATTTCCCCCCCCCCCCCCTGTTTCATCCTATCTCCTCATAAAAAATGAGGTCTGGATGATGATGATGAGGAGGAGGAGGATTGTGGTGGTGGTGGTGGTGGTGAGGAGGAGGAGGAGGATAATGATGATGACGTGAGTCGGCAACGTATTCTTACCACTTGATTGGCCTTGATTTTGTAGACTCTGCGCTTCTTCATGTGTTCCGGCTCCTCCTTTGTTCCGTATAGTATCAGCTCCACTTCTCCAACACTGCCGTTTTCTTCCATGTCAGTCTTAGCATCGTAGAAATTGTTTTTTTTTAATGGGCGATGTAATTATATATTTGCTCATGCTATATTATCATGGTGTAATTTAATTCAGTGTCTGTTGCCCGTTGTGTGGCGCAGTTAACCGTTGAAGACAAGAATGGAGAGGATAAATATGTCTAAGATATTTTTATTTGTTAATATGAGGCACCTTTGGTGATAAAAGGATAGGATGTAAGTTAGTCGGCCAACAGTTTCCATATTTCTAAGTTTCAATTTGGATATATGCTCAACATCTCGAACTAATTTTCTACTTTCGATTCATGTTGAGATGGATATGGAACTTCACTACTGTGTAGTTTAGGATAAACTCTTGGAATTGGAGGGATTACCGTAGATTATAACCTAAAATAATCCAGCCATTAATAAGTACCCTTTCTGGGCTGAATAAAATCTCCAGGAGAGATAGCAAGAATTAACTAAAAACTCTGATTTAGCTTTGAGTTAGCTTTGAAGATCCACCAGAAACTCACAGCGTCTGAGATGTTGAGGGTCCAGGTGCCCCGCGGATCCTCCCCCCATGTGTGTACGGACATGAATGGCCACTTTGTGAACCCCATTGATGAGACGTCCCCCACCCTCTCCGTCAGCAGCTCCGCCATCGTGCCTGAGGGGAAAGCGGGGGGAAAGAACAGGCGAGAAAGATAAATGTGGAAGACTGACAGCAAGACGGAATGAGAGAGTGGAGGAGATGAAAGAAAGCAAGATAGAGTGGAAGACTGAGGATGAGGTCGAAGGATAGAAGGGAGAACATTTAAGGTAGCCAAACCAGAAGTAAGACAAAGAACAGATCTCACTTACCCTGGGGACTGGTCAGAGTTATGGAGAGAGCACCGCGCCTGGAGTAGTTAACAGTGATGATGACTTGTACGTGTTCCAGCCACCTCACCTCCCCCTCCTCACCCTCACACGCGTTGGTCTTCATCTTCACAGCAACCCACTCCCCGCTTCTCAGGCTGGTGCTAACAGGTCTAGGTGGGGAAAGCAAATTATAATGATAGTGTGTGTGTGTGTGTGAGTGTGTGTGTGTGTGTATGTATAATCTGAGAGGAAAGTTGCATAATAAAAGAGCATCTGTGTACTATAAGAATAGTTGCACATTTCACGACAAAGATGCTTCATCAGCATCCATCCTCTCCTCTCTCACCCAGTCACTCTCACGCACACCCACCCACATCCATATCCACATCTGTATCCATATCCACATCCAAATCCATACCCTCACCTTCACCCTCATCCTCATCCTCTCTTACCCTCACCTACACCCTAACCCTCAGCCTCATCCTCTCTCTCACCATCATCTTCACCCTCACCCTTACCCTCAACTTCATCAGTATCCATCTCCCCCGCTCTCTCACCCGTTCACCCACGCCAGCCTCACCTGTCATCAGCCGTCACCCTACACACCCGCTGCTGCCCCACCCTAGTCCAGTTCTTGGCCAGGTCCACCAGATTCCGAGCATTGATCAGACCAAAGCCGAATCTGGGGTTCACTTTGAGGCCCCTTCCGTTTGTGTACCAGCCCGTGTTGTGGGACAGAGGACCCCACTCGCTGGACCACACCACAGCGTGTTGCATGTCCCGCCACGTCATGTTACCGCTGGAAAACCGTGGTGCGAAATTAATTAGTTAGAGGACTAAGACATCTCCCAGCTTTATCCACTCATACCTACTGGTTGTTAGTCTGTCCTATACAGTCAGGGTGAGAATTGTTGTTGGTGTTGTTTTACTGACCCTAGGCTCATGTGAACGTGCACTCGGTGGCCTGCAGGCTAAAGTGTCCTTGTACAGATCACCATCTTTCTTTCGGGGGACAGGGAGTTGAGTGACGTCCGCATAACCAGGCACTCGAGATGACCGGGTATATGAGTACCATCATGTGAAGACGTCCCTCTCCGGCACCAACCCATCAAAATGGAGTATAGACAGACAGATAGATAGATAGACAGATAGATATAAAATGCTTGTTAATAGTAATACTAAACGAAAAAGGGTCGTGCTTAAACTAGAAAGTTTTTAAAATTACCCTTCATCCTGCATAACTCCTCAAACTTTACTCTCACTCCTACTCCCTCTACCCCTTCCCACCACTCCATCCCCTCCACCCCTTCCCCTCCACCTCTTTCCCATTGTCTCACCCCTTTCCCTCCGCCCCTTTCCTACCCCTTCCGATCACCTCCATCACCTACTTGACCTGCAGCGCCAGTGCAATGATGCCGGCAGCGAGAGGTGCCGCCGCTGAGGTCCCTGAGAACTTGACTGTGCAGGTGTCGTTTAGGTCTGTTGTTGCCTGAGGATTTGAGAGGCTGTTTGTAGTACTGCATAATAGTTTGTATTGATGGGAGAAGCAGACAAATAGACAGAGACAGAATCGAGATAGAGAGAGCCAGGCAAACAGATGGACAGAGAAGATTTATATTAATAGCTTTCGAGCACATGAGTATTTGGAGCTTGGAAGGGAGGCAGCAGCTAAGGTTCCGGAGAAATTTATACTACAAGTAATATTTAGGTCTGGGGTGGCCTGACGGGAGGAGGGAATTTTAAAAGAGGCTAAAACTAGAAATGAAGAGTGGATAGGGTGGTCCATTTATAACGCATCACTTTCATTCCTCCGGGCTGTTTCTCGTCTGCTGCAGAAACGTTTCAGTCGGCGTTATAATCGGCTATCCTGCATCATTTATTCATTTCCCACACCCACTGCCACACCCACACCCACACCAGCACATTAAGTCGTCCCGACAACACCTAAGGGTACCGCCAGGTGAATACCCAGTGGAGCGCTATTTGCCCACCACCCTGTGTTTTGGTTTTGTAATTATTAGAAAAGACAAAGCAGACTATTTTTTCTACATTCAATTCCTCCCCTAGAATACGACACACAACCATTGAATTTGCACTGCTGGGTACTGCCTGATGATTTTACGTTGTTATTACTCCAGGTGTTTACGTAAGTAATTTTTCAGTCAGTATGCAAAAATAAATTCCAGGCTGTCAGCATACTAACAGCTATGAGGATTTGAATACATTTGAAGTCCGCAAATGATAGTGACATTCTCTGTCTCTCTCTGCATTTGTTTATCTACTTATTTATCTCTCTTTCCACTCTTGCTTTCTGTCTTTCCACCCTTTCTTTCTCTCTCTCTTTTTTTCTTTCTTTCTTTAATACTTTTTATCCTTTCATTCTTTCTTTCTTTCCACCAAAACTCACAATCTTCTGGTCCGTATAAGCGCCCGATGAATATGCAGCTGCAAGCGTTGAGGTACATCGCTCTCCGTACCAAGGGAATTTGCCCGTCTCTGAAGCGCTGCTGATACTGAGAGTCATAATAGAGGAGGCGTAGCCGTCACAGTTACAGTTGTCCCCAGCTGAACCCCCGTTCCCAGCTGCCCACACGTAAATGGTTCCCAGCCCGCTGCGTCCCTTTTAGAATGAATTGTAATTGTTTTTTATAATTACTATTGTTGCTATAAGGAAAACAAAAAGCTGTAGGTTCTGCTTTACCCTAATGTAATACTTATTGCCCCAAACACCTCGTCCCACGGTTCATGCTCAGTGGTAACGACAAAATCACTTCGAACAACACATAAAGCATTATGAGATAAGAAATTAAGTTCATATTCAAAAGCATTTTTTTTTTTTTAGCGTCCATATTCTCACCCCAAGCACACTCACAATGGTAGCAACAAAATCGTTTCAAATAAAACTTGCACCATTATCAAGTAAAAGTCTAAACTCATATTCTAAAATCTTAAGAACTGTCAAACAAAATTAAAAACTCTCATTCTCACCTCAGTTATCCCTTTTTCTATTGACATCTGAGCGAGCGTGCCGGGTCCCTCAACTAAGGTGCCATCGTCTTTGGGTCCCCAGGAGCAGCTCACAACATCCACCTTCCCCAGACCATATGCCAACGCCTCCCCCTCCACCACGTCACTCACAGGGCCGTCCAACATGCGTACGCCTTGGGTGAGGAAGGAGAAATAAGGGTAGAGACTAGAAATTAGATTGGAAGCTACACATATTGTTAGAAATTGGGTAGGTCCTCAGAAACTGCAACATCCACATCCCCCAGACCATCCGTCAACGCCTCCCCCTCCACCTAGCCACTCACAGGGCCGTTTAGCATGCGTATGCCTTGCGTAAAAGGCAGGAGTAAGATTAGAACCTAGATACAAGTTTGGAAACTATATAAAGGTTAGGAAATAGATAGATGCTCGAGAATGATATACCGTGCGGCTTTCACTTTCTCCAGATCGTAGACGCTTCACCATCTGCCACATCATTCATAGGTCCGTCTGACATGCGTATACCCTATGTGGGGAAAGAGAAATAGGGTTAGAAGCTAGACATATTATTAGAAATTGCATGGCTGGGTCCTCAGAAACATATGTCAGCATCAAACTTCATGCCGTATACTACACGCTTCTCCTTCCACCACGTCGCTCACAGGTCCGTCGAGCATGTGGAAGCCTTGGGTGGGGAATGAAAAATAGAGTAAGAACGGTAAATAAGACTGGAAATTAAAGGGAAAGCTGGGACCCCCACAAATACTCTACTACATTCACCTTCCCCAAAACGTACAGCAACACTTCCCCCTCCACTGGATCACTCACAGGTCCATTTACACGTATCATGTGTTAGTCTTGGGTGGAGAATCAAAAACAGTGGTAGAATTAATATATGACTAAAAACAAGATGTAAAGCTAGGATCCCACAAGCACCGTAGGAGAGCACTTCGCCCTCCACCATGTAACTCAACTCATATTTCACTGAACCAGGTGGGAGCTGGTATGAGTATGCTCTAATAGGGAACTGGGAAGTGTGTTAATATTTAATAATTCCAATTTCCATTTGATTATATCCAGCTTAAGAGAGAGACCTTTCTAACAGACGTCAGTCTTATCACTGTACGTCACTAACCTCAGTGTGTTTATATCTAAATAGGAGAGACCCATCTTACCTACCTCCGAGCTTAGCTCCGTACGCCACTCCAACGCCACATTTGTTGTTGTCAGGCTGCATGGCGATCTCCCCGGCGCACCTTGTTCCATGAGAGTTGGTCTGTTGAGCGTCGTAGCGAGGGGTCGGATCGCCAGTGTTCCCGTTCAGGTCATAGCTAGTCTCCGGGTCCTAAAATGCGATAAAAATAAAGTCAGATTTGAGTATCAGAAGTATGGTGAAAAGTAAAAAGATAGAATGAATTCTTTGCCCTGGGCGAATTTTGTTTCCGTTCAAGTTATCTCCTGGTCCTGGTCCTAAAATGCGGTAAAAAGTTGGGAGTAAAATCTGTGTATCCTAAAAATGGGTAATGCAGTATAGTTACCAAACGAATTTTGTGTGTCCTAGAAATGGGCAAGAAGACGGGTAGCCCTTTTTCCCGTTCAGATCAAACTTTACTTCGGTGTCCTGTACTATTGTAAAAGGGCAGTGAAATCCGTGTCCCAAAGACCTCTTCTTCCCTGTCAGATCATAACTTCACTGTGGGTCCTTTAATGTACTGAAAGAACAGAATCAAACGTGCGTCCTAGAAATGGGTGAAAAGACTAGTCGCTCTGCAGGTCGTAACGTATCTCTGCGTCCTATAATGCAGTAAAAAGAGGGGGCTGAAATATGTCCTATAGTGCACAAGGAGATGGAATGAAAACCTCTGCGTCCATTTATACAGAAAAAAGAAATAGAGCGAAATCTGTGCCTATAAAGGGTAAGGAGTTGGAATGAAAACCTCTGCGTCCTACCATGCAAAGTAAAGGAAGTTGTGAAATTGGGTATACTTTTATTTCGATCTGTTAGAATAGGTGAAAATATTTAACTAACGCCTGTGTCTTCGGATGGATAAGTATATAGTGAAATCATTGTATTCCTTGGATTCTGCTTCGGTATTGGAAAAAAGATGGACTGCATGCCGCTTAAGCATTGATCTGTGCGAGTTTGAGTGGATGAGTAAAAGAGTGAAAAATCTACTTTCTTAAAGGAACACGTTAGGTTATGTATGTATAGGAAAGTGTGATGTAAGAGGAAGAGATCAGTATCTAATACACACAAAAATGCTTGGATATAAAATTTGATGAAGCTCTCCCCAAAAGGGTGTTGTATCGTGTTCAGTAAATAGTAAGTAAATAGATAAATAAAAGTCCACTCACATAAGCGCTGAAGATATCGCTGTGTCTCCATTCCAGTCCATCGTCCAGAATTTGCACTCTCACCCCCTTGCCCACCACTCCTTCGTCCCACACTCCCACTACTTGTAGGTCTAAGCGAGGCAGGTCACTCCGGGTACGGGTGTCGAACTGTGAGACAAAGAGATGGAGGAAGAGAAACAGACAGACAGACAGACAGACAAATGGACAAAATCTAATTTTTGTCTTGTAGGAGATTATAGTTGTTATACTGTACCTTGGCCCAGATTTTGTCTTTTTGCTGTTCATTTCACGTCGATCAGTGAAGAAAGACGACACTCCTACGGTCCTGCTTCCTTTCTAGAGCACCTCTTTGTAACTAGCATCTTATTCTAGTGTTAATCTCTTGTTGCAACTCAATAATGGAGGAGGAGAAACTTTAGGGCAAGTTAGAATGAAATGGATATCGTATATTTATTTGAGGGCTTGCATACCTCCAAGCGCTTCAAATATTTAGAGCCACATTACATCCTCGTACATAAAAGGAGTCTCCCTGTGTCTCTAGAAGGCATTCTGTTTTAACGACAGTCTCGTGCTACGGAAAATAAACAAATAAGAGATAAAAAGTGTTCCCCTCTTCGCCATGCAATTTTCTCTAACCTGTGAGCCAATGAGAGACTATGCGGAATGTCTTACTGTATGTGTAAACTCAAATTCTTGTCCCTCGTTAATAATCGTAAGTACTCATCACTCAAGCCAACTGAGTAAAGAAGAACGAAGAGGAATCCACCAAATCATATGTAAAGTATGAATTTTTACTTACCAGATACCACTGATGGTCCCAAAGCTCATCGTTGAACTTCTTTTCCATCTCTAGCGCGTTTGCAGCCATGTTGGATTGGGATTCCACGTCGCTGTCCTTGCTTCTGTCCACGATATGGTTTCTCTTGTCCTCGTTTTTATTCGTAATTCTCGTATTCTTGTCTTTTTTTCTCATATTCTTGTCGTTTCTCATATTCTTGTCTTCGTCTCTCCTATTCCTGTCTTCGTTTTTCTTTGTATTGTCTGCCACACTTCCTCCCCCAGCTTTCCTTCCATTCGAACTCCCTCTCCCTCTAATACCGTCCTCGATTTTACTCCCTGTAGGTTCTTCCACGTCCTCGCTGCCATAATCCTTTCTCGCCTCCCTGTCCTTCTCCCCCAAGCCCCTGTTCCTCTTGGAGCGAGAGAGGGGCGCGCTGGGGCTGTACGAGCGTCCATCCTGAAGGGGCACCACCGGGATATACCCTAACACACCTCGCTTCGTCCTCTCCTTCACGAACTGCTGCTCAGCCCACACAACCTGAAGGTGTTTAATAAATC
>JAGKTI010000005.1:235518-251663 GCA_018397915.1 Birgus latro | reverse complement strand
AGGAATGACATTTTGATACTACATCCCACCTCACCTTTACTCCTCCCTTCCACACACACAGACATAAAATGGAGCCCTTGTAGTATCAAAATGTCATTCCTTCTCTGTATCTTGACCACTGAAGATGGTGGCAGTGTCCACCGAAACTGTTTGGTACATATATTCTTTGTCTTCAAGTGTGGGTTTTATTTTCCAACCGTGAATTTCAAGTTTTAGTAATAAAATACTTGATGTGTGTCGCAGTTAGTAATACTCGTAGTTCTTTTACCTTAACTTGGTCCAGACTTTTATCCTTTGCAGCTTATTTCCTGTAACTCAGTGGCAGAAAGAGACTATACTACAGTCCTACATCCTTCCCATAGCACTTCTTCGTGAGCAGCATCCTGTTCTAGGGTTAGTCTGTTGTGATTGGAGGTGTTTGAGATGTCATGACCAGGTGGAGAGAATGGAGAATGACTAGAAGAGTGTATGTGAGTGTATATGAAGTGATGGAGCGAGGAGAGAAGGGGGTGTGAGTTGGAAAGAGGCAGCCAAATGACAAAGAACAGGGCAACATGGAGGCGATTTGTCTGTGGCCAACCTTTGCGGGAATAAATCGTCTGGCAATAGATAGGTATATAGATAAATTGTCTATCATTACAACTCGGCATTCAAGACGTAGAGATGGCAGTTTGGGGCCAAGTTAGAGTGAGAAGAATACACCTGCGTCATACATCAATTGCGTGTTCTTCTTCCTGTTTTCATATATTTTCCACCCCAGCTGTGATATGTATTTTAGATGTAGATAAAGCAACGTGAAGGTTAGAACAAATTCGTAGGTCTGCAGGTGTGAGGGAAGGCTGATGAGTTTAAACACGTGTGCCTTACGAACACTTGTTTTGGTAAAGCTGCACTCCGTTACACACCTCTATCACCTCTTGCTCTCCTTCTTGCTCTTCTCTCTCTCTCTCTCTCTCTCTCTCTCTCTCTCTCTCAAATTCAGCTTCCCATGAATCCCTTGAAGGTTAGAGATTTTCCTGGGCTGAATGAAATCATCAGGCGTTAGACAGAAATCATTATGAAAGTATGGTAAGGGACTCTTCCTAAGCTGAATAAAATCGTCTGGCAGCAGTGAGAATAAAATGAATATGGCGACCTATGGTCAAGGGGATAATCAGCACTGTGTCTCATTTCGCACATTCTCTGATGATACGGTGCTGGAGAGGGATGCCTTTACGTGACGGCACCGATATAACTGGCTGACTACACTGTCCGATTTATTCAAACCTCCCTCAGTTTCCAGTCTCCCAAATGAATGATGGTGGACTGCAGGAGACAGGTAAATTCAGCCTGCAGTCCACTGGGTTCACGTCCAGATGAGCCAGAGATCACACCAGCAGCAACCTGATAATGTCCCACCTGTCCATGGAAGGAGTAACCCAAATCCCGTGCCAAGGTTACCGCCAGTTCCTTCCCTCCTGCCACATGGACCAACCACTCGTTGAGGTAGACGCGGGTGTGTTCCTGTCCGTGGTGGCCGTGACTGTCTCGGAAATGGGCACCATCTTGTCGTTTCCTTTCGTATTCATAATCCTCTCCATCGTCAATGAATTTTTCGTTGTCACCTGGAGAAGTATATATATATTAGGGTCGTAACCAATAATTTACATAATAAACAGAAGCGTCAGAGAGCGCGTACTTCCACCAAGGCAGCACCATCTTCGATGTTAACTTTGACCTTTGACGTTTTTCATCCAAAATTTTATCACTTGTTCTTCTTGTGGTCACAATCGTTATTCCAAAGTTGGTACTACTGTTGTTTGTCCATAAGGCTGTTAACAGATAGACGAAGTCAATCAAACGAGCTGAAAACATAGGCGCTTCTTGGCGGAAGTAAGCTTCATAATAATTAACTGTTATCACATCTTATTTTTCTTATTTTGTCACTTTAATGCTCACTCTAATTTCATTGCGAGGTATTTGGTATAGTTCTTTCAGCTTAACTTGGCTCGGTGTTTCGTCCTTTTGCAACTAGTTCAGTCGCAGGAAAAGAATAATGGTACAACTCTGCACCTTTTTCACAGCACTTCTCGGTGTCTAGCACCATATTCTAATGCCTATATTGTGTTACGACTCAGCATTCAAAATGAGAGATGTCAATTTTAGGCCAAGTTAGAGTAAAAGGGATGTAGTTATGTGTAAAGACAAACATATGTAGCCTACAAGTAATTTTATACATAGCTTAAGGTTTGGAGAATTTACTGTATTAAGCCACTTGAGTACCTCGAAGTTTATTCCAGGACCTTAAAGGATTTATCCTGGCTTCTGTACTGTCCAGGTCTTTTTCGTCATCAACAGGAACACCTCGCAGTCTACTCCAGGACGTCGGGTTTACTCTGGATCTCCTATTATGCAGGCTATTTTCATCGTCAAGTGGAAACCCTCGTAATAGATTTGGGTGCAAATGGCTTCTTTTTCTTTGTATTTCCTCCTTGTAACTTGCCCCAATTAGTGAGCGATCCTGTGCTGTGTCTGAATATGGGCCACCCTCTCTTCTGTCATATTCTCGACCTGGCGGCACCTCATGACTAAAGATCTCTTTTAGGGCTTCCCTTACCTCCTGGTAGTTCACGACCTGGCTTTCTAAGTCTTTAATCTCTCTCTTTTGCTCCCCATCCTTGCCTTTTCTAACCTCGCTTTCTTTAATCCCGGCTTCTGATACATTTTCCTGGTGTGAAAGGGAGAGAGAGAGTACCACAAGGAGAAGAGCCAAGTGTGCCATAGCTGACTAAGGCACTGACTAACTCGCACCTGGCCCTCCCTCACCCACACCCCCACGCACTTCACCAAGCTTAATAATCTCTAATCACATTTAATCCCCTAACATCACCGGCCTAATCATCCAGCTTGTTTAACAACCCCTCGAGCTTCATCATACATGACGCTGCCAACAGCAGAGTCAAAATAAACCCATGTAAATAAGGGTACGATGTAAAAAGGCGCCAAAGTTACCATCAAGGAAAAACATGGCATCGGGTTTTAATTACTTCACAGGTGCACTCATTCGTACCTTCACCTGAAACTCGTGTTTGAAAAGACTATTTCCTCTCGCCACGCATGGGACTTATAGACATGCTGACGTAATTAGACTGATTAGCATATTTCGCCGAAGAGGTGAGTATGAGGGACAACAGATACATCTCCATAAACCTGTGATACTGGGGAACGAAAAGTATTTGAATAAAAATGCAATATCAACGAAAAAAAGAAGAAGTAAATACCGTTGTAGAAATGCGTGTATAGGACAACGGCTTAGTTTTCACAAGCCTGTGTTGTTTGATAATATAGAAAAACGAAAATGTAATATCATCGAAGAAATATACTGTATAAGTAAACTAATGGTAGAAATAGACGGGGAAGAGCAGGAAAGAAGTGGAATGAGACGGCCCTCGCCATTATAAACCTAAACTAATTAATTTAGGTTGATGATGAATGATTATTAATGACAGTACATCACTGAAAGAGAGTTGACGAAGGGACTAAGAAAGGATGTAGAGGTGGGTACATCTCTGATGTTACCACATGATTGTACCATGGTCCCGATTGATGGTGACAGAGGGCATATCTCCCATGCCAGTGGCTTCGGTAAGGCTAATAACCCAGGACTCAAAGCTTCCCTAGGATGTGCCTTGCTGTGCAAGCCAAGTGTAACCACCTTGCCATTCATGTAGCCAGGGTGGCAGCCGGTTTTTCATCAGGTATAACAATATCAAGAAATTAATCATGCGACACATGAGAAAAACATGTGGTTGGTTGTTAAGTCTCTGCTATTCTAACTACCTCATATGTAGCGCTATGAGTATATACAACCGCATTACTTGTTACATCTATTGCCTGACACCTCATCCTGAAAAGGGTGCCAACGTCAAAAGGTCTTTGTACTTTTCTTCTCCCCAGTAATTACTCGTCCACTCACTACACACCCTTGTCACTCGTGCAGTATACTCTCCTCTCGTAACTACCCTCTCAACTTTTTTTTTTTTTATCTTACACCAAATTGTTGTCGGGTGATGGGCACTGCACTAAATACCATTTGTTATTTGTTTGTTTGCTTATGTTCTACCAAGGAGAGTGCCAACCACCAGTGTGGCCACAGATTTAGAGTTGTCCATGTTTACACTATAAGAAAGGAAAACTGGCTGGTCAAAGAATTAGTTGCAACTCACTAGTGCAGTTAGCCACACCAAAGATACCCATTATTTAAGCGTGATACAGGATTTGAGAGCTAGTGAGACACATTCATACGCTGTTCATCGAGGGAGGCGTACACCATAGGAACAAGTCACGTCAGCCCTCTTGCCCTACCCACTAGTAGCCTGCATTCCCATGAGATCATCCCTACTCTTCCCCCAGTTTAAAGGTATATAAGCTGATTCCAGATGTCCTTTGTTGTTCCTGCATGCATCAGGATCTCACAATCACCTTTCTGATGATTGCTGTAACTCCCAACCCCATAGTTCTTAATAATTACCCATCTGAGCTTGCCCTGATCCCTTCCTTTAAAGCACCACCTTTAGCAGTCATATTCTTTGTTGCCTCTGTCCAGTGGACATCCACGGCTTATCTGTGAGAAGACTTTAGGATGCCCCCTTTTTTTTGACATCATGAAAAAATCTGCTGGAAGCCCTGTAACCTTTACGTACAGCATAAACAAGACAGTTAGTCCTTTCCTTTCCCAGTTGGGCTCCCACTTTCAACACTTATATTAATAACTCTCCTGGCAAAGTGTCATCTCATGTAACCTTATCCACTGAAAGAAAAACCCCAAGCCAAAGCCAGGACAAAATATTGGTCATCACAAGTATGTTTTGTCCCTAATCATGAACCTTTCCTGAGGTGACTGGAATGTAGCTGGGGGAGAGAGACATGCCTTAGTATCATATGTACCCGATGTTGGTTTGTTCCGAGTAAGAAATTATAAATGGAGTAATCATCCTTGTTCATATGAACGTCCATTTACATAATTATAGTTCAGAAATATTAGTAAGAAAATATGTACAGTATCTTTCTTTTCATAATATTAAAAAAAAAAATTTGGTTTTACGCCCGGTATCTCCGAAGGGCTAAGGCATTGCTCCTGGGTAGAGGACTTTTGGATTGGAGCGTGCAGCATTTTATGACTGGATGCCCTTCCTGATGTCTACCAATGACCCTTGGGTGGATTCGATCCTCCGACCCTTCGGTCAGAGCTCTAACCCACTGATAAGATAATGTCTGTGATTCCACCCAGCCCATATCTAAGCTGGTAATTTATGAGAGTTGGGTGATCTGGTCTAAGGCTAGTTAAATGAACTCAATCAGCTCTGTTTAATTATATCTTCAACGGATGGATGTCTAGGGGTGGAGGGGATTCTAGTACAGTACTGTATAATGTTTTGATCGAGATATTGTATTGTTTTACACATGAAGTGGGTATGTAGGAGTTTTTTTTATTTTTTGTGTAGAAGTGTGTGGAGGTGAGATGTTGTTGAAAAAGATCTGGTAATGTTTGTGTTGGAATGATTTTATGTACCTAGTTGTGTTGTGTGGTTCTGCCATATAATGACAGGGGTGGTGTGTGTTAGCACAGGTTGCTACAGACTTGTGCACCTTGAGATATTCTTTAATGGGGAGGACTTTAGTTTCAGAATGTAAGCTATGACTGCTGTATTGGTACAGCCAGTGGTGATATATAGAGCATTGTTCTGCATGGTCTGCAAGGTTTTCTAGTGAGTTTTAGGTAGGATGGAAGTACATGGAAAAAGAAAAGACTTAATCTTGCTGGAGAGTTTTGAGAATTTCCTGAGTGGGTGGTGGAGTTTTGTTATTTGGAGGACACATGATATGTGTTGGAGATAGGGTGGAGCTAGCTTAGTAGCAAGGGTGAGGACTGTTTGGAAGAAAAGAAGGAAGTTGTTGTCTCTCCTGACATTGAGAGGGCTCTCTCCCTCTGTGCTAGGAGGTCCTTGTTTGCAGCATGTGTTAGGCACCATACTGCTGTATGGTAGTGAGACCTGGGCGCCATAGGAGGAGGATATTTGTGGGTTCAGCGAGATTGATTAAATGGGTGGGTAGTGCATCCTTGAATGACAGGCCTAAGGGGTTAAGAATGTGAATGAAGAGTTGAAAGGAAGGATGAGTCTTGAATGTATTAGTGTTGTGGTGAGAACTAATAAACTGAGATGGTTTTGGCATGCAGAGGGGATGGGGATTGACAGTCATATAGAGCTGTAAGAAGTAGATCTAAAAAGACTTGGGATAAGGTCATGGAAAGTGACCTCAGGTTAAGGGACTGAAGAGAGAGGCTGCTCAAGATCAAGCAGCATGGATGACCACCATTGGTGACCTAGGTCGACAAATGCAAGCATATTGGAGCCTACCAGCCATCTTCTTTCCATGTGTCTCTCTACCTTCCACTTCCCTTGCACATTTACCTCTCGTTTTTCTAATACTGCACAAAACTACTAATACTCCCCTTCTCATTCAGATCTCACTCCATTCACTACTACATCACACTGAGTTACCATCTCTTCAACATCCATCAAGTTACTCTTATCAACATCCAGTTTCATAGAGTACTGTACTATACTCCTTTACACGCAAAAGTTGTACTGTATTCTCACTTTTTCCCTTTTCTATTGTAATGTGTTGTCTAGAATCTTGTGCTGACAGCAAGCTGCCAGGAGGGCAGGCAAGCTGTCATACGGTAAAAAAATGAGGTGACGTACAGTACTGAGATGAATGAGATGAAAAATACATCTAACTTGAAATATAAAATTTATTTTACAAATATTCTGTACACATTTCACAGCTACTGTATAATACAAATATCGTTTACAGAACTGTACAAAACAGGTAGTATTTAAGGTATCTCTGGTCTGTAATTACAAGTAATCATCAGAAATTTTAATTTAAAAAGTTTGGGTTTAATAATTGCTCTAAAATATAATTATTTGTACAAAAGGAGACCAAACACACAGTACCTCTACACACAGGCCATACCATCATCATCATCCTATCCTTGTTTTCATTTGTCAGACAGGGTGGGGAAGTATCCATCTTGGATGAGACATAAACCCCACTTCCATTTATCTTTCCCTCATCATGAAATTTAAAAGACTGCATCAGATACCTTGCACTAAGCTAAAATGTTTATGAAGAAAAATACATATCTGTCTATCTATCTATCTATCAATATATATCTCACTCTCTGTCTATATATAGTATATATATATCCATCCATCCATCATCCAAACCTATGTCGCCCCACAGAAGAGCGTAGGAGCCTGGGGCTAAGCAAGTTGGTCCTGACATTTAAGATAAGAGTGACCAGCCTCACTCATTCCTAAGTGGCATTATGTGAGCAATAAACCCCAACCACCCCTTGGATATAAACCTGCACAGGCTCAATCCAATTGGAGCACCTTAATTACCCACTAAACCACCAGGTGCCATAATTTGGTTATATGGTTACTCCCAGAACTGTAAATAGTTCCCTGGTGTACAAGAAACCGTTTGGCTTGTCACTCAGTGTAGAATCACCCATAGGCAGAAGGAAGAGGAAAGAATGAAGAAAAGAAACACAGAAGATGAAGGAAAGAAAGAAGGAAGGAAGGAAGAGAGGAAAGGGCATATACTGTATATGAAGTATAACTCATGCTTTCTTACATCTTTACAGCATACTACAGTTACATCAAATACTGATAGTAGTCTCTTTCAGTGCTTAAGCATAACTGAACTGCATGCTCCATACTTTTAAATGTTCTGGAAATGCTGCAGTCTTCCTAATAATGTTTTGTGTTTGCTCACCACATGTGCAAGGCTTGTTTTTAAATACTATTTCCTTTAGAATTAGGGAAATAACAGAGGAATTAGTTGGAGAAGAACAGGGAGGTTTTAGGAAGGGAAGAGGTTGTGTAGACCAGATATTCATTCTTAGATCCTTAGTGGAAAAGTTTCTAGAGAGGGGAAAGAAGTTGTATGCAGCCTTCATGGATCTGGAGAGAGCATATGACAGGGTGGATAGACAAGGATTGTGGAAAGTATTAAGAATATATGGAGTGGATGGGAAGTTGTTGAAGGCAGTGAAGAGTATGTATGAGGGTGCTAAGGCTGCAGTGAGTGTGGATGGCAAACTGAATGAATCTTTCTATTTGAAGGTTGGATTGAAACAAGGATGTGTCATGTCTCCATGGTTGTTCAATCTGTACAAGGATGGAGTTATAAAAGAGATACAAGGTTGGGCAGTGGATATTGGAGCGGCCCTAGTGAAAGAGGGCAGTGTTTGGAAACTCCCTGTACTGTTGTTTGCAGATGATACTGTGTTGTTGAGCGAAGACGAAGGGGAGCTGCAAGGCTTGGTAGATGAGTTTGGGAAAGTGTGTAAGAAACGGAATCTAAAGATGAATGTAGGGAAGAGTAAAGTGGTGGTCTTCAAGAGAAGTGAAGCCAGTGAATGTACAATGAGATTGGATGAGGAGGATATGGAGAATGTGAGTGCATTTAAGTACTTGGGTAATGTGATGAGTAAGGATGGAAGTCTGGAGGGTGAAGTGCTTGAAAGGGTGCAGCAGGGAAGGAAGGTTTCTGGTTCGTTGAAAGCAGTGATAAGAAACAGGGAGGTGAGCATGGAAGAGAAAAAGTTGTTACATGACAGTATTGTGATACCAACTCTAACATATGGAAGTGAAGCTTGGACCCTGTTGGAAGGACAGAAGTCGAGTGAGAGCAGTGGAAATGAGTTATTTGAGAGGAGCATGTGCAGTCACATGGAGAGACAGACTGACAAATGAGGAAGTGAAGAAGCGTTGTGGTGTGGTTGTGGACGTGATAGGAAGCGTTAGGAGAAACACGTTAAGGTGGTTTGGGGATGTGGAGAGGATGGAGAGTGAAAGGCTGACGAGGAGAGTGTATGTGAGTGAGGTGGAGGGGGCGAGAGGGAGGGGGAGGCCGAGGATGAGATAAAGGGATGGAGTGGAGAGGTACATGAGAGAGGGGGGTGTGAGTTGGAAGCGGGGTAGTGAAATGGCGGGGGACAGAGCGACATGGAGGCGATTTGTTTGTGGCCACCCCGTGCGGGATTGAGGCATCTGGCAATAGACAGATATAGAGATCCTTTAGAGGTGAACACCCCCACCTACCACAAACAGATACATTAACTGAATAATGGGAACAAATGATGGATGGATGGATGAATACCTTAAAGACAGATGCCAAACAAAGACTAACTATGTACATAAAGCACTGTATTGTTAAAAAAAAATTATACAGTTTGATACCACAGACATAGCTACTGACACAGCTAATTACAGTATTACAGAAATCTAGGAGCCAAAATGAAGATCAGAGCGTGAGGCGTGGCAGAACCTCTCCACACCGAGCATCAACTCGGAAGAGGAGGTGTTTGTCAGCTCGCGTGACCCCAATGTTTACAGCACACATCCTTAGCCCTCGTTCCACTCCAACCAGGATGAATCTGCCAGGGAAATGCAGGTAATTTTTTAAAAAGTACAACTGAAAACAATTATAGCATGTTTGTTCTCATCCGAAAGATCTGTAACCCTATTTCAACTTAGCTGATGGCCAAATGTAGTCAGACTGGAGGGGTAAATTTGACTAGTAACCAAGAAGATTCATAACTAAGACATCAAATTCCATGCAACCATGAATTAATTTATGAGTTGTGAGAATGGCCTAGATCTGTCAGGTGAAAACAAACTGACTATAGTAATAAATATCATAACAGCTAGTTAGCTGACCATGGTTTTTTAAAGTTAATGGTAGCTAATAGGCAATCTCATTTTAGTCCCTTATAGATCTGGAGCCTGAAGGAATGGCTACTTTTTGCTCATTTGTAAGTAACTTTTACACTGCGTTTTAGGATTACCATTACTAATACTGTAATGCCCTCCCATGCAATGACTTCTTTTATCAATATAATTTCATATCAGTCTCTTCATCAATGTGTCATCAATATTATTATAACTATCATCACTGCATCATTATCACATCAGTATCTTTATGATCCTCATCATCATCATCAAACTGCAACTCACCTGTATCCAGAATAAACAGACAGTGATGAACCGAGGATAAGAAGTGAGTCACACTGAGCCAAGTCTCGCCTCACAGCTTCCACTCTCAGCTGTGGAACATTGTCTCCGAAGAACACTATGTCAGGCTTCATGATTCCCCCACACGACTCGCAGCTTGGTACACGGAATGCATCTACCACCTCCTGTTGAAGATGATTGAGTCTTATTAGGATGAATCAAGCTCTTACTGTTGTGTCACAGATTTTACCCCATAGCCCAATGACATGTTTATTATTTATTCTTGCTATCTCCTGAGGATTTTGATCATCTTAGGAGAGAGTTTCTGAACTTCAGTGGCTTGGTGTGGCCTTAATTAATTCCTTCACTGATAGAATTCCTATCTAAAATGTGCAAAAATCACTTACTTCTATTTAGATTTATTCCATCCATCCATCATCCAATCCTACATTGACCCATGGGGAGCATAGAAGCCCGGGGCTAAGCAAGTTGGTCCTGACATTTAAGATGAAAGTGATATGAATGAAAAAATAAATCAGTGACACCCTCACACCAAGGATGGGGAAAAGATGGGCCTCGCTCAGACTACAGAAAATTATTTGGAAGTAATCAGAAAAGCTAGAAGATATATTCATATTCACACAAATGCCTCGTTATAGTTACTGCACCTGTGGGAGCTCCACATCCCCATCAGGCCGTATTTCCTTTGGGGTCTCTATCACATGAGGGTTTAGCTTCTTCAGACGTTCCTGGAAACTATGCCTTGCTACTGCTCTATGACACTGCATGCACATCACACTGAAGGCTGTTCCTGCAAGTCAGCAAGCAGTCAGGGCCTGGATTCACAAACAAATTTACAATCAACTCTTGTAACTGAAAATTGCTTTTGTAGGAAAGACAAAATATTCTCATGCCTTTTGTTCTTGCAGCAAATAACATGGCTTAATTATGCAAGGAAAACTATCATAGTGTATATCCATTTTTGCCAGCAGAACAAGGAAAGGCAAGAGAAGAATCTTCCCATTTCTTCTCGTCTCCTTGCTAAACTAAACCTAACTTATGACAGGGAATCAGCCATAATATTTATAGTGAATAGAGAATAGAAAAGTGTATGTAATGAGGGGAAGAAAAAGAGGTGAAAAACTATGAATATGATGCAGACAGTTTAAAAGCACATAAGATGATGGTTTGTGATGGAACAAAACCCCTGCAGCTGAGCTGGATGAAGGTTGTGTGGAGGACATTTGTTGCAGCCATAAGTGATGAAACTCTCAGTGCGCTATCAATAAACAGATAAACAGACAAGTAAATGCATAAAGATTGACGGGTAAGAAGTCCAATGGACATATATACAGTATATAATACTGTAGTTCAACAGAGGTAAATAATAAATTTTATTAACCATGCAGTTCATGGACATTAGTTGAGCCAGCCTTGTGGTGAAGACGGTCCACATTCTGCGTAACAACACAGTGCAAGCGGCCTGAGCACTCCCATGAGGCAAGGGTGAGGTGAGCTGCATTGGGTTGAACACTGGAGAAACGAGGCCACCCAACAAAATTCCTGGCCCAGTAGCTCTGTCGTGCCTTGGCTGACTCCATAAACACCTGAAAGATAACAGGTATAATAATCTGAATCACCATGATACTGATGATGATGATATTAAAAAAAAAAAAATGGTAACCTGAAATTATGATAATAAGAAAGAATTGGTAATAATGAATCATCATAGAAAATTCAAATCCCTCACTGATATCGATGTAGCAGTTATCACAACCATTAAAAAATATGTACACAGATAATGAACTGTTGATAAAGTGAGACTAGACTTGGTGGAAGAGTCCAAGTACAGTATCTCTGTGCATTAATGTGAAAGTGAGGTACCTGTAAATGTGTGCATGAAGATAATACTAAGATGTCGGCCAATGCTATGCCTTAATACTGTACACAAAAGAGGAATAAGTGTGGAGGCTGCAAAAAGAACACATGAAGATGTGTTAGTGCCAGTTTAGGTCCATCACTACAACGACATATTGTACTCAGACCATCCCAGATGATTTTGTTCATCGACAAACCTCTTACACTGATAGGCTAAATTAATGCAATAACTAACCCCTCTGGTAAAGAGAAATGTCTTCTGAACTGAATAAAATTCCTTAAAAGTAACAAGAATAAAGACTAATACTGGTATAATATCATCTGACTACAGGGGTTAACTACATTTCGGTGACTGACTCAGACCTTGAACTGCACTGGCCTCTTGGATGAAGTAGCATAGAGTCCTACTCCCTCAGAACGATAGTCTGGGATGCCACTCTCAGTTGAAATGCCTGCACCTGTCAGCACAAACAACCTCCTGGCACTCTCAAGAAACTCCTGTAGACGTTCCACAGATTCCTCTTGGCACGGATTGTGTTGGGGAACAAAAGCAAACTTGGCACAACATCTCTGCAACACCTATATTAAATAGAAAGCAAAAGATACTGACAAATGTTCACAATTATAATTTTGATAACCTGCAACATTTGTGTTAAGATGAGAGCAAAGTTTATGACTAATGTTACATAATAAATTTCAGTAGCCAATCCTACAGCCAAAAACACTCTAAGCAAAATGGAATGAAATCATCTGGCATTATAGTGCATTTGGTTTAACCTGATGAAGATCCCTAACCCTTTCAGCTCTGCTGTTGGCCTTGTACTAATGGACTGCTGGTTAATACAGTATTAAGCAAAGTGAGACATGCTGTACACTTGGTTCCTTCAGATGGATGACAGATATTCATAGTTTATTAGCTCAAGATGACTGTATTCACTTTAGGATTTTTTATTTTTTATTGGAGGGACTAAATATAACCTTCATTAACACCTTCATTACAGATGTACTCTTTTAAGCAAAATAAATAATCTGGTTGTAGCAAGAATAATTATAAAATACATTATTGAACTGAAGATGTAAAAAAAGAAAGATGCAAGTTTGTGTACCTTTCAAAACTATGGTATGTACAATTAATACCTACCTAGTAAAACATTAGAAATCTGACCAGTGAGCCTTCCATCTCACTTTTTTAAGCTCGTGAAAAGTTATAAAAAAATGCAGGCTCTTCATGATGTTAACTTAGGATCACATTCTAGGTGGCATAAAAGGCTTTGCATCATCTCTTCCTCAATGCCTTGTTTTGCATATTACACCTTTTTCTTCTCTTGTATATTACTGAGGGAGGCCATGTCAGTACTAAACAGAGTATACATAAATAACATAAATGAAAGGAGGAAGAAACCAAGGATGAGATGGAGGGATGGAGTAAAGGGGTGTGTGAGCTGGAAGGAGGGCAACCAAATGTCAAAGGACAGGATGATGTGGAGGCAGTTTGTTTGTGACCACCTTTTCCAGGGTTAAGGTGTTTGGCAATAAACAGAGACAGAATATCTGTAATCCATCACAATGAAAGTGGTACTGCAATGTCATACATGCCACCCAGAATACAGTGCACAAACTCACCTTTCTATGGCATGTGACACTACAGCTGCTTCTTGTAAATATCCTCCAACAGCTAAAGCTCAACATTTTCTGAGACTCTTGCAAAACCACATTTAAAAGTATGGAACAGGTCTTGAATAGCTAATCTGGATGACTGAAAGACCTTTTTTCATTCTGAAAAAGGAATTAGTTGTATGTGGCTGATAAATTACTGAAATTTGTAAAAGGAGTTTGGTGTACCTCCTGTGAAAGTCAAATAAGGGCAGTATATTCTCACTTCACTTGCCTCCTCCCCAGTATCTGATTCTCACTTATTAGTGACAAAAGTAACCAGGAATTGGTAAGATAATGCTACTGTGATTTATGATCTCAAGAACCATGATTTGTGATCTCAAGAAGTTAGGACCATCCAATGTGGCCAGCCTAACATACTGTAGCCAATAGTTTACAACAATGCTCCAATTAAAGTACCCATGCAAAACTACTCGAATGGCTATTTCAACTGCAGTATCATATAACCAATGGCGTTACCATAAGCTCATGACGAAATATATGGACACAAGGAAATCTAAAAAACATAAGCTAGCAGTACAACCTTGGCTGGTGTCCTATGTTATGTAACTCAGAGGCATGTCTGTCATCTCGATCGGTGTATCATAGTGCTTGAAGGCCTTTCATGAGACTTCAAGTCTTGCTGTGGATGATTTGGCTATGGCTTTTGATAAGAAAGTGCTGTGGATAACTATTAAAGAGTGAAAGTTATACAATTATACACGATAGGCCCCTAACTCTTCTTCTTCTTCTGAACTCAGTAAAACGCCCCATCAAAACAAAGACCTTTCCCCATCAAGGGTTTTCCCCGTCAAACGTTGTCCCATCATTCATGATGGTTCTTTCACCCCAGCTTTATCCAGATTTTCGTCCTTTTGAAGCTTGTCAAGTTTATTTGTTACACAGACTTATTTTCTGTATGCCAAATAGAGCCTCTATAGCTTCCCATAGCTTAATGCCTTACTATGTCTAAATCCGGCCCTTATTACAACCATGCTTCATAGTTGTATCTTTGAACTGAGTAAACAGAAACTTTATCAGATTATTTTCTTTTATCTCAATATTCGCGTAGTCATGCTTTCATAATGATCATCTACATCTGGCATATATTAACTCCATTGCTGTTAATAATCACTAACTTATCTACATCCACATTATTGCAAGTTCCATCCGAAATGACTAAGGAATGGCTATCTAGCTGTCTGTTGGCAAAAAACAAGTTGCCTCCACGCTGCCCTGTCCGCTGCTGTTTGGCTGCCCCCCCTCTAGCTCACACCTCCCTTTCGTATATATTTTCACTCCACCCCACAATCTCATTCTTGTCTCCCCCTCCTGCTCTCTCCACGACCTCACTCTCTTACACTCTTCTAGTCGGTCTCTCTCTCCATCCTTTCCATAGGGGCCAAACCATCTCAGAGTATTCCTCTTAACACTCACTCACATTCACTTCAATACCACAGCGCTTCTTTACTTCCTTATTTGTCTGTCTGTTTCGCAGTGTAATTCCACATGGCCCTCTCAAATGGCTAATTATGGATAAGCGGATTCTACTGCATAGATCTTTTATTTTTTCAGAAGAGATAATATGGATGTGCTGGAGAACACATGGATGGTTAGTGGAGGACTGGCCGGCCCCTGGACCCTTTTCCTGCAGCAGCGAGCCAGCTATGCAGCAATCACCTCTCAACACCTGGAGGAGGAAACGAGAACCAGCATAACCTTGGAATGTATGTAGAATTTTTTCCAGTTCCTTTATGGGTTTAGGAGGCTTACTGTATCCTTTCAGTAGTAATTACACCTAATCCTTATTACACCTTCATTCTCATTTGTAAGGTAGAGCTGCGAGATGTAGACCGAAAAAGATTTGGGACGAGGTCATAGAGTGTCACCTCAGGGTTGAGGTGCTGAGTAAAGAGGCTGCTAGAAATCGAGAAGCATGGAGAGTCGCAATTAAGTGACCAAAGCTGACGCATGCAAGCATAGGAATTGTATGAGACTGAGGTGGAGGAGAGGAGGAACGGGCGATTGAAGATGAGATGGGGTGATAGAGTTGAGAGAGGGGGTATGAGTTGGAGAGGGGACAGTCTGTTATTGGAGGGCTGGGTGACGTGGAGCCAATTCTTTTGTGGCCACCCCTTACGAAATTAAGCCGTCCATTGATACGAGAAACGAAAAATTTCACTTAAAAGGTTTGAGGTCTTAATATATTGCGACCACTAAGGGAACATGAACAAAAAATAGACGAACTAATATTGCCGTTATTTTTATTTGCCCTTGGTACGAACTTAGGTGATAAGGGTAAATGCACAGCTAGCAACATTGACCAGGCATGTATGTTACCTTTGAAAACTCTTATTCATTTATACACACGCAAAAAATAAGTGATGTCATTATTGTAATACGCATCTTCACATCAACCTGTACCAACGAAACACTCCTCAAAGATAAAATGGTGGAAGTATCGTCATTTTTATGAAGGCTACCGAAGCTAGAGGATGACAGGGACTTCGCTTTTGTTGGTGCCAAAACCAATGCGAAGCTCAG
>JAGKTI010000005.1:202622-227220 GCA_018397915.1 Birgus latro | reverse complement strand
TCTCTCTCTCTCTCTCTCTCTCTCTCATCTATCTATCTATCTATCTATCTATCTATGTTTCTATCTACTTCACTTTCCTTCCCAGCGTCCGTATTTGCCCATCATTCCGCCGGCCACACAAGGGGAGAGCAGCGGCAACCTTGCAAACAAAGGTATACAGCACAAATAACAAGTTGCACGTGACAGGCAAGCGTGGGGTAGAGGAGACATGCAACACAACACTCATGTATCCCCCCCTCAAGCACACAGTAATTTCTCAATGCACGGAAAGTAGTATAGGTGTGTATGTTCGTATGCTTTACGTTTATATCCCATAAGACTGTATGTGGGCCTATATATTTTCTTTGGTTGCTGGCACTGCTGCTGCTGTTGATAATGAGCATGATGAGAAGGAGGAGGAGGAAGAAGAAGAGAAAGAGGAGGAGGAGGAGAAGCAGAGGGAGGAGGAGCATGATGATGATGATGATAATAATAATAGTAATGATGATGATGATGACGTTCTCCAGTTTACATTCAGAATTATATGTAACTCGTAACTTGCATCCATTATCAACACCTAAATCATTATTATATCGCAATTTATCGTAAAAAAGCTTACCACCACTTTTCAACGAGACTTTCAGGGTTCCATCGAGTATTGGAGTAATCTTACTCTCTCGCATCTTCGACATTTACTATTTGCTGATGATGCTGCCGATATTACTTAGCCTCTTTTTTGTTATCGTTTTTTTCCTCACAGTTTGTCTAATTTCCTGACAAGGAGCTGTAGTTACTGGTCTGTTCTCCTCTTTTCATATGAAACGTATCTATCTGTCTCTCCATATCTCTCTATTTGTGTCTGTCTGTCTCTGTCAGTCTCTCTATCTATCCTTTTATGCCGTCTATCTGTGGCCATCCGTCTATGCCCTATTTGTCCATACATGTTTATCAATCTATACCTATCTGTCTGCCCGTATCTATCTGCTATCGCTGTGCATTTTTCTTGGCTAATTTTTCCACGTTCAGTGTCGTACTTCTGGCTTTAAATTCCTCCATTATCTTTATTAGTCTCGTAAGGACCCAGACATATTTCTACACGCGCTTGCAGTGACGTAAGCACATACTGACATTTACACACGCACAGGGATACTTACACACTAACATACACACATACATAACATACATACAAACAAACACATACATACACAAGGACATACTCGTACTAACTCATATACATGCACATAATAAGTTACACTTTCGTTTTCACACACACACACACACACACACACACACACACACACACACATACGTCCCTTCATCCACACATGAAGGTAAACACACGCACACCGCCAGCGCACACAAATCCAATATGCAGCAAGACTTACGCACAAAGTTCTCTCTCTCTCTCTCTCTCTCTCTCTCTCTCTCTCTCTCTCTCTCTCTCTCTCTCTCTCTCTCTCTCTTTCCGGCATCAGAGGGAGAGGGGGGGGAGGGTCTGTGATTAAGAAGTAAATATAGGGTCAGGTTTCCTTGGGCTGGGCCAGGGAAGGTCAAAGGTGAGAGAGGGAGAGAGAGATAGACAGATACTGAGTTATTCCCCAGCGTTTTTTATACTTATTATACCTTTGTATTCTCTTGTACTGTATGCTGTTTTTATATTTATGGTACAGACATATATAATTTCTTTCGATGACGTACCAGTTACTACCACTATACTTATATCAATCCCGGCTGGCCTAATATTGCCACCCCTCCACCTAAAATGATGAGCGGCAACACTACATTAATACTGGAATATGGCGCTAGTGGCGAAGAAGTGCTATAGAAAGGATGTAGAACCAAAGCACTGTCTTTCTAGCACTGAGACATATAACAGGCAAACGGATGAACGTCTGGGCTGAATTAATGAGAAAAATATTATGCTGTATCGCGTTTCCTCTAACGTGACAAAGATCCCTAACCCGTTTTAGTTTGGTTCGTGGCCTGGTGTAGTCAGATAGGGGGGGGTTGACTAATAACCAAGGAGATTCATCCCTATCTCAACTAAGGCTCAGAATTTAATGCAACAGCGACTTAGTGCTCATATTGTGAGTGGCCCAGTTCCGTCAAATGAAAACAAACCGATAATAGCACCGTCTTCCCCAGCCAAAAGCACATAATAGCCGTGAAAGGAGCGCCACTGCATTGTAATCCCGCACTTTTGGGGGGCTTAGCGTCAGTCTGTTTCTCATTAAGGATTGTGGCGTGTTTGTATTAACCAGACGATCATCCCTAACCGCTTTCAGTTCAGTCGATGGCCAAGTGTGATCAGACTGGAGGTAAGTTCTGACTATGATCATTTTTGTTCTGACTATGACCATTTTACCCTAAACTGGCGTAAAATTATCACATCTCCATCTTGAAATACTGAATTGACATGAGGTGAACACTAGACTATGATGACAGTCATGAAGAAGTGCTATGGAAATGATTTCGAGCTACGGTGCTGTCTTATTCTGCCACAGAGCTACATAAAACAAGCTGCAAAAGGACAAAATTCTGGGTCAAGTTAACATGAACCTACCATAGTAACTAAGAAGACTCATTCCAGCCTCATAACCATGACTTATAACGCGTTTTCTCTAACCCGACGAAGACCTCAAACCCCTTTCACTTGGTTAATGGCTAAGCGTAGTCAGACTGGTGGTACGATCTGACTAGTAACCAAGGAGACTCATTCCCACCTCATAACCAAGGATTAATAGCGCTTTTGTTTCAGCCTGACGAAGATCCCTAACCCATTTAAGCTCATTTGATAGCAAAATTATCAACCACGACTTAGTATTCGGTGTGGGAGAGGTCTAGTTCTTTCAGGTGAGAACATACTGACTAGTCTTACCTCATTTGTGGTCCCGCATGTCCTTGAAGTCAGGTAGTCTGATGAGAGGTCGTATTTTAGGCAGCAGAGGGAAGTCGTCGTAAAGGCTCACTTCCCTCGACCTGCTGCATCTGGGCTGCTGCTGATCTGAAGATGGCAAAAATAAAATGAAGGGGTTAACTTAATATAAACTTTGATCTGATGTAGTCCGAGACACTGGAGAAAGAAAACCTTTTCTTTCCTGTATTCGCGTGGCTCATATGATGAGCCAGCTGAGAGCTGAATATCAGTACCGAGTTACCACTTTTACCTACTGAAGAACTTTAATATCTTCAACCTTACATTTAATAATGATTATCTTGTCCCCTTACCAGACGACGATTGGGCACTGCTGAGCTGTAGAAAACCATCTAACGTCAGCAAGAAGCAAACAGCAATATATTCTCACTTCCAGAAAAGGTGGATATTCAGTTAGCAATGCCATAAGGGATAGACATCTGATTACAACTTGTTAATGTACTGTGCACTTTGACTGATAATTTGTTTATGCTGTAAATTCAATTGGAAGCGACATATTCGTTTTTTAGTTTTATTTGATGAGGTGTCTGAGGAGTAAGTGTGGAGTGACGCGTATGGATCGAGTGAAAAATGATGAAGTGCGAAGGAGAACTGGAGTTGTTCAGGAGATGGCTGATCGAGTTGAACAGAGGGTGTTGCGATGGTTTGGGCATATGGAGAGAATGGATAATGAGCGATTGGTGAAAAAGATAACTAGATCTGACTTGAGAGATGTAAGGCTGAGAGGAAGACCACGAATAGGATGGATGGACAGTGTGGAGAGAGCGTTGGATGCGAGAGGGATGTTGTTGAGCAAGGAAGAGTGGCTGTGCTTGATAGAAATGAATGAAGAGAAACTGTGAATGAATAAATGATGATGCAGCCCTGAGAGGATATTCTCCCGCATTTTGTCTGATCAGTTGATCAGGTCAGGTGCGGGTAAGGGGATGTGTCCATTATGATGTGGCAGGGGTAAACCAGCTCTGCTGTCGGGCCCTGCTGCGGATGTCACTGATTGCACTGCGCAGCTGGCCCTCGTGCGGTGTGGTGCGGTGAGGATCCGTCCCTTCTCCCGTCTGGGGCTAAGATGCGAATGAATGTGTTTCGGAGGATGAGTAAATTGGGAATGTGTCGTCCTGTCTCGGCTACCTCCCTTTCCTTGGGGGAAGCAGCCTAGGTATATAGATAGATAGATAGAGTTATTTGACAGGTTATGAGGAAGCACATCATATGACGAACTACCAAAGTAAGGTAAAATTCACTCTAGATGTGATAGGTCTGTGTGAAAAGCAGCAAACAAACAGATCGTTGAAGGAACTTGTTGAATATCCACGTTTCTTCAGTATTCGCTCCTCCCATAAATTGCCCTCAGATTTAACTGTAAAAGAAAAAGCTAACAAGCATATTTAGTAAATGGTCAGATTAACTTGGGGGGGGGTGGAAGTATAAAAGTAGCTTTTATAATGGGCTATTTAGTTCGTATAAGGAGCGCCTTCAGCCGACTCAAAATACTAAATCTCGCTCATGGTACTAATATACAGTTCATTTTTCAAGAATTAACAGTCAGTATTTTTAGTAATACTCATTAGCCACGTAATTTTCTTTTGAAAGTTTTAAATTGGCTTAAATAAGCTTCCCTTTGATGGCTGTTTTTATATACATTAAACGCTTCAACTAGAATGGGATTTTAGAGACCTTTCCTTCCACAACAACAACAACAAACATGGCTGGCGGTCCGATATTGTCGCTGTTTTTGTTGTGCTTTGCTCATTTTGGCCCTGCTTTTGGCCTCTACGAAGACCAAATTGGGAAATTTGATTGGTAAGCCATCATAAATTTTATGCATAATGTGCCTCGAGGTCTTTTAATACTCAGCAAAGCCACCGGAAGAAACTCGTGATGTACGCTGGTGACAGTCCAGTGACAAAAAATATGGGGAAAATGTGGACTATTTTCATGATCGCTGCCCTCAGAGGTGTACTGTGTGAGATGCAGTACATCTGGTGTCACTTGACGATTATATCGCTAGTGAATACTAAACTGTCATCTCTATAACACAAGCATCTGGACCACATTTCTCGATAGCTCTACCGGTAAATATATGAGGCGCTGAGTGGAATAACCTCTTGTCGGCCACAGCAGCTGTGTTAAGTACACCAACGTATTTCCCAAACCCCTTTCTACTAGTACAATAACGAATCATCAAAAAGTGCGTAAGGGTGAAAATCCCATTTTATAGAGGGTACTGACTGACCGCGCTGCACACGAAGGTGTTTATACTCTGCTAGGTAGCATTGTCTTCCCCAGGTCCTGAACCTTGGAAACAACATCAGGCTCTGTTATTCCACTGGTGTTAAAGTCGATTTTTCATATGTATTCACGTTAAGACACGCATCTGTTGTCAGCTCCATGTGAGGGAAGTCACAGAATGGTAGTAATAACCACTCGAGCGCCACAGGCGTGTTCAAGGTCAACAGTATGGTACTGATAGGTTTTCTTAGCTATATTTTATTTTTTTGTGCTGGTTTTGTGCTATATTAATGGATATTTTGAAAGTACATTATATGCATACACCGTAAGGTTGGTTTGCAATAACACACATTTTTGGGAAAATGCAGTTCATTGTTGGCAGGCAAGAGGAGAAAGATGCTGTTAATGTATTGTTTTTCAAAATACCGTTGATTTACATACTCTAACATGCAAGCAGATGTTTTCAGCTACATTTGAAAAAAAAAGATCACCAGAATATCTTTATTGGTTGAAAAGATATGGCAGTTTGAAAGTAAAAAACTTTAACAGCATTTTTTCCCATTTTCTGTATATGGCGCACGAGAGGTTATTCCACTCAGCACATCATATATAACGTAGATACGATAATGGATGGAGCTGGAAGTAGGACAATAGTCCCCCACTCCATTCACCCACCATTACTAAAGTTCCGTAGTGAACATGTTAATTGTATTCTCTGTTATTATGCTATAATAATAATAGTACCCATATATCTATTGTAAAGTAAGGAGTATTTGCAAGAGACCCATACTAGTCAAAAATATTTTGAATTTCTTGGCAGTGTGGCAAGCTTATAATGGTTGTACAGTATTAACTCTCCTCCATAGTTGTCTTGCTTGAACTTGGCCCAGATTTTTTTTTTTTTTCATGCAGGTCATTGACAGAAAAAGACAGTGCTTCCGCCTACATCCTTTCCATAGCAGTTCTTCGTGATTAAAGTGCTGTTATAACTCGGCATTCAGGATGGAGAGGTGGCAGTTTTAGGTCAAGTTAAATTAGAAATGCTATCGTTTCGTTTTTGAAGGCTGCAACATGCTTGCATGCGTCGGCCTTTTTGGATTGGAGCGTGTAGCATTTTATGACCGGATGCCCTTCCTGATGTCTACCAATGACCCTTGGGTGGATTCGATCCTCCGACCCTACGGCCAGAGCGGAGCGCTCTAACCCACTGAGCCACGGCAATATTCAGGCTATATTCAGAAATAATCAATAGCCAGTAATGCTATAGTCAGAAATAATCATTAGCCAGTCAGATGTTTATGGCATATGTTAATATTGACAGTAAAGGTAGTATGAGTGGGTAAAGTAAGCATACATTTGTACATACTGTATATCATTTTTCTTTTGGGATAGGGCAAGTCATGGATGTTAATAAAGCTTTACTGCATAGTCTTCTAAAGCGAGTAGAAAAAAAGAATGATCTGTTCTACAGATTGAAGTAGAACGCTGCTTAAAACAAATATGTAAATAAATAAACTCCAGTTATTATCTTTTCCAGTAATGTTTTCTATTTCTCTCATTTCTCTGTCAGGGTGAAGCGGTATGTTGGCGTGGTTACAAAGGCTGTGTTTGATGAGTCTACTGTGCCACGCCGGATTATTGTAGCCACTGCTGAGAATGTACTTGCGGCTTTGGCAACAAAAAATGGTAGCTGTTGCTGAATATCATTCTTGGCATTCATTTTGATATTGTATCCCAGTCTTTATGTTTATCTTTTATTTTCATAACTCAGATGAACTATTACCATACACATTTTGATAATTTATACTTCTCTATTTGTAGTTATTGATGTTTTACAGATACACTCCTCTGTGGGGTGACATAGGATTGGATAATGAATGAATGAATGAATGAATGAATGAATGAATGTATATAGCTAGTGCACAGTGAAGTAATTCGTGTTATACAGGATACTGTAATACCACCTTGGGTTTACTAATATATTGTGACACATTGTATTATGATTCTGAAGAAACTTGAGTGGAATATTAGCTTATTGGAACAGAGACCAAAATACATATAGCTGGCTATAACTTTTTTTGCTAAACATCACGAGGTGCCAGGTGTATTGATTTAGTTTTGTGACATTTACATAACATTTGGCAGGAGAGATAGTGTGGCGGCAGGTGCTCGAGGCAGGAGAGGGGGCGAGGGTGGAGGCCTTAGTAAATGAAGGACAACGAGTCACCACAGTGGCCGGCAGGCTCGTCAGGACCTGGGATACACTAACAGCAGCTCTTGTCCAGGAAACACACCTCTCACACACCCCACACCCTGGGTCAGTTTTTTCTTCTTTTTTTTTTAATTCCTCAGCCTGTTCTTGCTGCAACTAGATTGTTTTATTCTTCATTACAACTAGGGATATTCCTTGATCTTTTGCTGACAGACTTTTCCATATACTGTATTTTCTCACCTACAGTACTCCTGAACCCTTTGACAACTAACTTACCATTTTATTTTTTCACCTGCTTCTCAGCCACATGCTGACCAACCTTTCATTTTATTTTTCCAGGTTGTTGCATCGAGCGGTGGTCGTGAGGGAGAGCGAGATTGTGCTAGGGGAGGTGGTAGCAGGCTCAGTAGTCGTAACAACACTAGACCGAGTGTCAGGTGCTGCTCTTGACCATACTGCTGTGGCTGCACCCTGGCTCACACCCGACACAAAGTACAGTTCCTGTATTCCATCAGACTTGTGTAGCCACCTCTGTGGGCAGGCTTCAAAGTCATCCTTATGATTGGAAGTCTAAAAGTTGGAAGGCAGTTACACAGTTATAATGTGTCCATTCAGATACCCACATCCCACTCTGTTGCAGTATGGTTTTTGTTGACTTTGAGGCAAGGCAGCCATAACGTTTGACAAATATACACACTCTGTCACCTTCGCTTACACACGACACAAGGTAATACTGTACATGGCATCCTTTTTCACAGTGCTTTGACATGTTGAAGTGGAAGGATTGTACCTGCATTTCCAGTGTGTGGATATAAGTACATTATGTGTGGTTGTGAGAGAGAGAAGGTGTCTGTGGGGGTTTTAACTGAATATCAAAAATGGGCGACTTATAACAAGGATGTATTGTTTTTGTTATATGGTGATAGTTGTGAGCAAAAGTGTATGTCAAAAATAGGTGACATATGATGAAAACTTAAGTCCTTTGTGTGCTATTGACAGTTGTGAGAGTGGAGGATAGAGCCTGGTTTGTGAGGATTTTCCTCTGGGTCATAAAGTGATTATTGAAAATAGGTGACTTAAAGTAAGAGCTTGCTGCATTTATGACAGCTTGTTTTTTTTTTTTTTTTTTTTTTAATGTGTCCAACATTGGGCATAGGCTTTACAGCCTGCTATCAAGGCCCAGCAGTCCTCCTACATACCAACACCTCTACATGTTGGGAGTGAAAGGGTTTGGTGGCTGAAACTCACTTTCACCCTTCCCTTAGTTGCTGGGAATTTGTATCCCAGGCCTGGACCCCTATGCTTCTACATTGCTGAACAACAACAAAAGGTAATGGATAGATTCAATCGGTAGAGAGGTAGCCTGCCGTCCCAACGGACCCAGGTTCAAATCCCCGCTGGGGCATGGAACAGTTTAAGGATTTGAATGTCATTAAATCAGGCTTTACTGATCTACCAGAAGACCGTCCGACATGTAAAAATACCCCGGCCAATACCAATACATCAGGCCTGTATGAGACAGCGCTAGCATGTATTCAATATGGATGATGGGTGTTAGTGCCGAAGTGGTGACATGTAGAGGTGTATGGTATGTAGGAGGACTGCTGGGCCTTGATAGTAGGCTGTGAAGCCTATGCCCAGAGTCAGACACATAAAAGAAAAAAAACAAAAAACTAATTTTTGGCAGCTGTGAGAGTGGTGGGCAGAGCCTGGTGTGTGTGGAACTGTCTTTGGGCCTGGTATTTGTGCTGCCTCTCACTGCCCCAGCCCCTGACTTTGCCTCCCAGCCCCTAGCCACAGTGGGACTGGAAGCCATAGAACCAAATTCACACGTTGTACTTCAGGTTGTACCAGGAGCACCAGAGCACTTTGTTATCCAGGTAGGATTCTGTAATAAATGAGCAGTTGTCACTGTAGATCTTAATTGTCTTTTTGTAATTGTGCTTTTCAAGATTTGTCAGTAATTTTACCATTCATCAGATTAGCATTTTCCATTTGTAAATATGCATTTCAGGATTCACTAATAATTTTACTGTTCATCAGATTAACATCTTCCCATATCATTATTGTCCTTTTGTAAGTACGGTATACGGTTCACGATTCATCGTTAATTTTACCATTCAACTGAGTAGCATTTTCCCACTTTCATCCCTTACACAGTAACCACTTGTATCTCTGAAAATGGCAAAATATCTGAGATAACGACATTTAAAACTGCACAATGTGACAGGTAATTGCAGCATGAAGATAACTTTGTACAGGTTGGTAGTGGGCGGCGTCTAGTTCACCTTCACGGGGACAGCCTTCACCTGGTGCGAGACTTGGGGGGCAGTCGGGCTTCTGCTGTGGCTGGCAATGTCCTCTATACTCTTACCCAAGCTGCTAAGGTCAGTTCATCGTAGTTCATTTGCATTATCCTGAGATTTTTGTCTTTTTGCAGCATTCCCCTTAGCTCAGTGGCAGAATAAGACAATACAGCGACGTTGCATTGTTTCCCAACACCCGCACTTTTTTGTGACTAGCAACTTATTCTGGTGTATATTTGTTGTTAAAACTGGAAAGATGGAAAATTTAGGCTAATTTAAAGTGAAGAGACTACTGCATATCATGTTTTAGGTGTCCAGTTTTTGATAGTCCATTATTCAAATGACTGGCCTATACTGTATAGCTGCTGAAAAAATAACATTATACCCCATCTTTATTTCAGCTACATTTCTCTCCATACAGTCTTTTATGTCAGCATCAAACTAATGTTGCCGTAATATCAAGTTACAGGAAAAATGAGTTAGTGATTATATTGGCAAATAGCTTATCCTGCCATGGTGGCATCATTACAGCCAAGCTGCCCCACTACCCAATTATACAAACATCCCTCAACTCCCTGTGCTGCAGTTCACCAGGTTGACATTCAGATGAGATGAGCCTGGGACTGCAACTGTTGCTACTGCTAGTTCTACGACTTCATCTTCAGGTGGTGACTCTTGGTGCTGTGGACTTGGAGACTGGAGCAGAAGTTGGTGAACACGGATTGGTAGTGGAACTGCCACCTCACACTGGGCCCGCCACAGCTTTGCACGTCCACCACTACCAAACCAGTGACGGAGGCTGGGCTTTGAGGGCACTGCTGACCTGTGCGGACCACTCGCTGCATCTACTCAGCAGTGCAGGTTTGGTGGAATGACATGAAGCATACAAATTTCATATGAAAGATATGGCAGGAGGCTTACAACTTACTTATGAAAGGTATGGCAGGAAGCTTACAACTTACTTATGAAAGGTATGGCAGGATGGTTGCAATGTATGAAGTATTTTACAGAGTAGCAAGATGGCAGCAACTTCTTAAGGGTATGGAAGGATGGTTGCAGCATGCAAAGGATATGACGGGATGAATGCAACCTACAAAGGGTATGACAGGACAGTTGCCACTCATGAATGTTAAATGGAAGTCACAGAAAGTCTTAACAGTAACCAACTGTGCCACCTACACAGCATTGTAAGTTTGGCAAAATGGCAGGATGATTACAGTACAACTTAAGAAGGTGAGATGGAAATCAAATGAAGTGACTTATCAGCAAGATATTGTGTCCCAATGATCAGCAAAATGTTTATGAGTGTATATTCTGCTGGTTTTTCAGATAACCAAAATATTTACTGGTATCCATGAATATCTGTCATATTGGACTGTCTCCCACCTTTGAGGTTTCAAGGGAGATAAAGTTGCATCTTGACAGCAAAGAATTTAATGGAGGTTTTAGTGGACATTGCTACTCCTCACCCAGCCCTAGGGTGGGGAAGGAGGTTCGGATGATGATGATGATTTAATGGTCGGTGGGGACGGTCACCATCCACTTATTCAAGGTTGTGCTGCTCTCGGGTGACCGCCCTTTCCTCTCTTCCTTCCTTCCTCATCTGTCTTTCTTTCCTTCTTTGTTTTCTCTTCTTTCTCTCTACAGATGACTCTACACTGAGTGACAGGCCTAATGGTTTGTCGTACACCAGGAACCCATTTACTATGCTGGGTGGTAACCATAAAACCAAACTATGATGCCTGGTGGTTTAGTGGGTAAATAAGGCACTCCAACCGGATTGAGCCTATGTAGGTTTGTATCCAAGGGGTGGTTGGGGTATGTTGCTCACGTAATGCCACTCGGGGATGTGTGAGGCGGGTTACTCATCTTAAACGTCAGGACCAACTTGCCTAGGCCAGGGTTCCTGCACTCCTTATGGGGCAACACGGAGTTAGATGATATATACAGTATATGTATAAAAGCACTCTCATCTTAAATGTCAGGACCAACTTGCCTCCCTCAGGCTCCTACACTTCTCATGGGGCAGCATAGGATTGGTTGGATGGATGGATGGATATATGTTTGTTTTTAATCCCTTTTGCTTGATTGAAAGAACTTTTCTAATTTGTATGATATTTTCTGACCATTCACAGTTAGGTAGAAATTACATAGTCAGACAAAGAGGTATGCACAACCACAACAGTGTGATTATTCATTTGTGTTTTATGCCTGCTTCTGCCATGTTGATAGTTAATGTAGGGGAGGCCTTTCTTATTTGATTCACTCAGTCTTGTGATATCTTCATTTTGTTTAAGGTGTTACGTTCCAGGGGCATGAGTGGTAAGTGAATGATTGTGTGACCCATTTCATTGGGCCTGCTGATTATTTCTCCCATTGTCATATTTTTCCTTTTCCTTGCTTTCTAGATACTACCTCACCTCTCCTGCATGTGGGGTAGAAAAGGTGGGATCATTATGATGATGTAATTTCCAGAGCAAATCTGTAAAGAAAAGGTGTTACAAAATCTCCAGATCTTTTAGAATGCAGTCTTTTGTTAAATACGTTTTATACGATGCTTGACAGGTGTGGTGTGGTGGCGGGAGGAGTCATTAGCACGAGTGGTGGCAGTAGAAGGGGTTGACCTACCTGTAGACGGAGCCAATGTAAACTACCAAGAACCTTTGCCAACATCAGCAGGTAAGTTTTGGGATTCTAGGGGCTTGACTTGTGAGTGAATGTTGAGCTCTTTTATTGCTTTCTGAACCCAACCTAACTTTATTCTTGGTAAGAGAAAGAGGTCATGATGATGATGTAGATTCAGAATTTTGCAAAGTTCACCAAAGGTTCCTTTTTTTTTTTTTTTTTTAATTATAAATACCAAGTCATAGGTCCTTTCAGACTGAGTTAATGGATAAATGCTTAATTTAGTTTGTCCATGATTATGAATTTCATGTGGTAGTACATTATCATGAGTTTCCATTTATACTAGTTTTATGCATGTGTAGATTATTATGCAGAATTCTAAAGAGATTACTGTATGATTATTGTATTTTTTTTTTTCAGGAATTGCAGTACAGTATTTTTATTTGTTTATTATTATTATTATTATTATTATTTATTTATTTATTTTTTGTTATATAAACAGAACCACTTGAAGTGGAGTGGCTAAGTATTTTATTCTCTGTTTGTACATAAATCATTTGATGTTATTGCTCCTGTGAAGTGTTTGAAATTGCAACTTAAAAGATGCACACATATAAGTTTTCATTATATGTAGGTTGAAATATATCAAAATATTCTTATGTTCACATTACCATCACTAATTAGGTATTTGTATAGATGCTGCACCAACTTTCTATGAAGAATCAAGTAAGTTATACTAACTTGTAAAACACACAGCATCTGTTGTGAGCAGATGTTTAAGATTGTAGTAAAATAGTATTTATTACAGGGGATGTTCATGTATTACCTAACCCACTGCATTCTAAAGCTGCCTTAAATGTGTGATGGGGATACAAAGAGCATTACAGTTTTGGGTGAAGCATCTTGTGTATATTTGAGGTGATACAGCCATTTGGAAGAAATAGTAAATGAGAAATTGGCTGAGTTCCTGAGAGTCAGGTCTTCGAGAAAGAAGTAAACAAAGAACCTTTAAAAAAAGAACAAAACATCCTCAGATTCATTTGTCAAGAATACTCATTGTAAGATGTGGCACTAAGCATGATTTAAATGAATTACAGCAAGAGAAACTGGATTGAATAACAGTATTCTCTCTCTGGTATAGTTAAAGTTGTCTTAGTATGCAGTGCTGATATGCATGGTAATTAATGAATACCTTTTTATTTTGTTCTGTTAACACCCTCAGGTATTATACACCCGGTGTTTAAGAAATGCATATTTGGTTATAATGTGAATCTTATGGTAATTTGTTGTTGACAATGAGATTTAGGCATATTCAGGTTGCAAAGAATATTAATATTGTTAAAATACAGTAGTTTATTTATGAAATATATATTCTTGTTTACCACTGGTAGATTTGTAGAAGTAGAGTTTGTAGCAGGATACATGTACAGTATTTTTAGAACCTGTTGTCCAGAATTGTATGGGGCAACGCCTCCAAAAATCAGGAATCTCAGTTGCTTTTGCTTCCTTGAAATGGTATACAGTATTTGCAGTGCACAAGTGGTGCTGCATACAGGTAGTGTGTTCCTGTAGTTTATTCAGAATGATATTACATTATACTGACAAAGTTAAAAGTGAGACAGGCAAACAAACAGGTGAAAAATTGTTTGCTAGAAGAAATGAGGCATGAAGGGACAGTAGCTAGGAGATAGTTTACCATGGCCATCTCTTGTGAAGAAATTCACTCGATAGAGGAAGGCATCAGAGTCTATGTATTTGCTGTATTTTGATGAGGTTGCCAGATGACTTAATAAGGCCTGTACTGTAATGATTAACATATTGCATCATAGATTATGAGCGATGGGATCAAAATGATCATGATCAAGATCCTTGCCTTTTTGCTCAGTATTTAATATTTTACAATAATCGACATGTTCGGACATGTGGAGAAAATGGAGAATGAAAGATTGACTAAGAGGGTGTATGTAGGTGAAGTGGAGGGAGGGGGAGACTGAGGATGAGGTGGAGAGATGGAGTTGAGAGGTATATGAGGGAGGGTGGAGTGAATTGGGGGGAGGGCAGTCAAATGGTGGGTGACAGAGTGACTTGGAGACATTTTGTCTGCAGCCACTGTTTGCAGGATTAGGGCGTCTGGCTGTAGATAGAGACAATAATCAAGCATCTGTTATAATTTCCATTAACCTACCTGGCCAATTACGGACTGATACAAGGATCATTTCCATTTGAGGCTTTCCACTTATTTCATCCATCTCCAACCAGACACCATTTCAAAACATTACTACAGGAGAGGGCAAAGCCCTTGTGAGTCTCTCGTCAAGTACTGTAGTTGCATTTTCTCACATATGATTGGCCTGGTCTGACCGTAACGCTTTTTAGAACCTTATATCTCAGCAGCCATAGGGCCGGTCACTGGGTGGTTTGCACTGTATGATAGCTCCATTTCTAAAATTTGTTTTTGACAGGTTTCATCACACCCCGGCAGTGCATATGACATGTGCCAAGTGCAGCATGTTGAAAGTCTTCAAAAGAGGGCCACAGGCCAGGCAGTTTGTCATAAAGGCATGAAACTTGGTAGGTAGATAGCCATCAGTATACTCTAGGCATCCTTGGGGTGTAAGGCGACATTTCAGTGCTTTCAGATTTAGTTGGCCTCACTCGTACCTCACCAACATAGGCGTTTTACTGGTTCAGGTAGATAAAGAGTGTATGAATTAGTTGAACTGTGAAATTATTGTCTTTTAACTTAACATATCGATGTTGAACATTGTTCAAATAATCAGGACTAAATAAAGGAGTATGACAATGTGAGGCTCTTGCACTCATTCCATCCACCCCCAACCAGACTGGGTGAGCAGTCTGGCACATCGAGTAAAGACACAAGTGTCACAGGCGTCCCACTGGTTCTCAGTGTTGATGGAGACCTCAGACACCTTCCCTGCCCCTCTCCACACGCTCAACCGTGATGCCCTCAACCTACGCAAGCTTCTCGTCTTGGTTACAGCAAGTGGCAAGGTGGGTGGGATGCTGCATAGAATAGTATAATTTGTTCATCACAACTTGGCAGAGGTTTTTGTCCTCTTGGAATTTATTTTACATAGTTCACTGGCAGAAAAAGAGTGTTTCAGCTCTACATCCTGTCCATAGCACTGCTTTTTGACTAGCAACATATTTTAGTGCTAATGTCTTGATATTACAGTTCGCATTCAAGATGGAGAAATGACAGTTTTAGGCCAAGTTAAAATGGACATCGTAGAGTAGAACATGAAATTATTTGGTGGTCATTTTTGTGTTTTGGTATTTATTTCTGCTTCTGTGTCTTGTTATTTGCTTGGTACCGGGTACCTAATCCCACTCGGCCCCACTCTGATTCAGGTGCAGTCTCTCATTCTTTATTGATCCACCTTCCATTATATACCTTACAGCCTTGTCCTGCACAGTCACAGGTCTTCATTTCATCCTGCTCTGGCTGCCATTGTTTACAGTACATGTTTATTTTATCTTTCTGCCACTTTTGAGTCCTTCACATCTTTCTTGTCCAGTTTATGTTATTTGCTCTTCACCTCTATCCAGGCTGGACTACAATTCTTCATTACTTTTTTATCTGTCTTCCAAAATTTATAGTAGTATTCATTATCTGTAGTCATCCATCATGTTTTGCTAGTCTTGCACAATCATATTTACTTCAAATCTGAAGTGTGGATTGCTAGAATGGGCAAAATTGTGTAGCAGTTTTATGTGGGCAGAATTGAATCACATTTTTACATACTCCTATCATATACTGCATACATTTGTTTTCTCCTGACTGTATAACAGAAGCTGAGGTATGAACGGCCATTTTCTTTATTTTTATTTAACCTAGACTTTTCAGTCCATACCTTGCTGTATAAAATTTATCAGTGTATGGAGAGAAGCTGTAATCATTATCACGCCCACCATACAGATCATGGACCGGTGATGTTTGTCACCTTCCAATACTATTCTGGTCATCTCACTGTGAACTCGCACTCACCCTCACCCACTTTTGGTGTTTGTTCCATCATAGAGTAAACAGACCATTCACAAGCCTTGACTTTTTCTGTTTAATGGAAGATACTGTCTGGGTTTTTTTCATTTATGTAAAATGTCAGCGAGGATGTAGATCAGTATCCTACCCTTCAGTATTCTGGGGTGGAATTCTCAGACATATTTATGAACAGTTCCTTGTCATACCTTAGATTTTTTTTCACAAGAGGAACTAGAGGTGCTGGAAGACTTTGTACTCTCCTTGCCGTGTCCTTCCAAGGTAAATGAATCATGGTTGAGATAGGCAATTGATCGTAAATATGTTCGAGAATCCCACTTCGGACTATAGTAGCCTATTCTCTGGTTCCTACCTTAGGGGGTAATATGGTGATGGTTTGTACTGTATTACCCATCCATTAACTCACTGATATTTCACTGTGGATGTAGCAGGTGTATGTCAGTAACCCAAATATCACAATTTCATTATTGTTTCCTACACTGCAACACACGTACTGTACTCGCCTCCTTCATATCCTTATCACAACACAAACAGTCTTTCTACATATCTTAATAATAGATCCCTGGGACTGGAATCCTGCAGTCCATTGGATGCATGTCCTCATGAACCTGGGATTGCATCCACTATACTTTCACTCTAACTAGGACCAGATATTTGTCCTTTTGCAGCCTGTTTCATGTAGCTCAGTGGTAGAATAAGAGAATACTGTGGCTCTACATTCTTTCCACAAGACTTCATCTTGACTTGCATCATATTCTAGCATTAATCTGTTGCTACAACTTTGTATTCAAGATGGAGAGGTGGCAGTTTTAGGCCAAGTTAGAGTAAAACGGGTATACTATTGCTCACGGTTCTCTTCCTTTCAGATCTTCGGTGTGGATAGCTGGAATGGTGAGGTGGTGTGGCGGGTGTATGTGGGTGAGCTGAGTGTGATGGAGGGCAACCGGATGATCCTGTACACCCAGCGCACGTCTGCCCACTTCCCACATCATCCTCAGTGTGTTGTTGTTGGCAAGCATAAGGTGAGTTTGGCTGGGAACAAAACAGATGCCAATGCAGTGAAGGTTTTACCTCCTTCAGTCTGATGACATATTACCAACTTCTCTCTCTTAATCGTGTGATATTTTTTTAATGTTATTCGTGCTGCGTCTGGATGATTTTATTTAGATTAAGGGAGACGTCTTTTAGTGAGGACGTTAATGAAAGCTATATCTGAAAGGCTATATCCAGTTCCTCCAACTAGAAAAAGCTCCAGTGTTTGATTAAATCATCTGGAGATAGCAAAAGTATTTAGAAAATGGCTCATATGATTAGTGCGGGTCAATAATATGTTAGTGATAATACAAGTAAATATGACTAATAACCAACCAGATACAGTAATTAGGTACCTGTGTGAGTGATTCACCTGTATATGTATTTTGTTCCAAGTATCCTGTGTGATGGAGACATATTCCATTCTAGAGGGCACGAATGGTTTACATGGCCCATTTCATTGGGCATGCCATTGAGTAGTTCTGCACCTGCAATGTTTCTCTCTTTGCTTGCACCCTGGACCCTACCTCATCCTACATTTAGATGGGAGGAAGAGGCAGGTTGATGATTGTGATGCTGATAATGCTGATAATTGTTCCAGGTAACTGGTGAAGGGCTACTGGTGGCATTCAATCCGCTCACAGGCGAGGGTGTTGGAGAGCGGAATGGAGTTGTTGCACTTGGCTACCCCCTTGCCCAGGCCCTCCTCCTGCACCACCCAGACCCACAGTACCTCAAGGTAAACTTTGGCTACCTGTTGTATGTTATTTTTTTAACTCTGATATTAGATTGATACTAGAATATGATACTGTTGGCAAAGAAGTGCAGTGGAAAGGGTGTACAGCCACAGCAGTTTTTTTTTTTTTCCATTGAGTTGCATGAAATAAACTGCAAAATCAAAAAAGTCTTCTCCAGATTACGATGAAAAGAATACAGTACTGGTAGTGTAATGGTTAATGTCTAGCAGAGAACTAATAGGTACCCCTATCCCAAGAAACGATTGTAATGGACTGCAGGAAATTTACACAACAACAGTGATTAAATACACCCAGTTTCTCATTACCCCATGTGAGATGTGGGGACCAGAAGTTAGGTTACCATACTCATTTTGCTGTAACTTTGCCCAGATTATCATCCTTTTTTAGCTTATGTTACAGCACATCTTTGAGACTAATATCATATTCTAGTGGTAATCTGTTGTTACAGCTCAACATTTATGGTGGAGAGATGGTAATTTTAGGCCAAGTTAAAGTAAAAGTAGTATAGTCCACAATATTGAAGAGTAGTTGACCAGCCTAGCCAACATCCCACGAGTGCTCTAACATACTTTATATAATCAACATGATTCTTCCATGCCAGCCACTGGTGCTGATCGACAACTCTCTGGCACCACGTGTGTTCCCAACCAGTGGAGAGAGCACAGTGCTGCAACACAAGGATTCCATCTACATCCATTTAGCTCGTCCTGGCTCCACACACCTCACTGGACACACTCTTAGGTTCTCGCAGCCTGGGGTAAGTATAAGACAGTACAGTTGTTACAAATCATCCTTGTTTTATTATCAACCATTAGTTGGGGTTTATTGCTCATGTAATGCCACTCAGGGATGAGTGAGGCTGGTCGCTTTCATCTTAAATGTCAGGACCAACTTGCCTAGCCCCGGGCTCCTACGCTTCTCTGTGGGGCGTCATAGGATTGGATGATGATGGATGGATGTGATCTAAATATGTAGCACCCTTTTTTTGATGTATAATTGCCATTTTCACTTGTATGATCACTTCAGACCCTTACAAAGCACCGATTTTCATTATACGATCATCAGTTTTGCTTATTCGATCACTGTCATCCCTGCATTCAATATACTGTACAATCGACTGTTTTCCGATTGTTTTTCCATGAATGTAATCTATCTGTTTAGTGAGACTGACATGTATATGGGTGTTCATGTATGAGATAAGGATTGGATGGAGATGTATATGAAGATTAAGGGTGTGAGTTGGAGAAAGGGTAGTTTGATGGCAGAGGACAGGTTGACATGGAGACAATTCATTTGTGGCCACCCCTTCCATGATTAGGATGTCTGGTGCTGGATAGATAGGTAGACATGTATGGTTTAGAAGTTTCATTTTTATATTACATCCACATCACTTGTTATGCTCACTTTGAATGTGTTTGCAAGAGTAGACTAAAGAGGACAGTGGCCATATTGTTATATGTGTATGGTATGTAAGTTTCATTTTTATACTATGTCAGTTTCAGATGTTACTGTTCTTATTTTAGGTGTGTTTGCAAGGATGGATTGCCATAAAGAAGGCTATTGTACTAGCTTGGATACGAATGGATAGGCCAAGTTTCTCTGTGAATGAAGTTACAGCTGTACTGAAATTTTGAAAGTGCTCATTTTGGAAAGAAGGAGAGAGAGAATGTTGAGAATGTTCACATGTATGCAATGTGATCAGTGGTAAATATGCTGTATTGTGACATTTTGAGATACTTTTGAAATTATTTATATTATTATTGCCAGTTGCATTCTTAGATGATCAAAGATAGAGTATGCTGGCAACTTACTTTTCTGTAAATATGTGAAGAATATGCTAAAGTATAAGGTTAAAAATAGCATGTTGATTATAGAAAGAAGTTAAAACAGCTGATGTTGGACTGGATGCAGAAATTAACCACAGGATACAGGCAGGTTGGAGAAACTGGAGGGATATGTCAGGAGTGTTATATGATAGAAAAATCAGTGCAAGAGTGAAAGGAAAAGTATATAAAACGGTGGTAAGGCCTCCATTGATATACAGTTCGGAAACTTGGCCCATGAAGTCTCAGGAGAGAATGCTGGAGGTGGCAGAGATGAAGATGCTGAGATGGATGAGCTGGGTCACTAGAATTGATAAGATCAGGAATGAGAGAATTAGGGGAACGATTAAGGTTGTGGAAATCTCAAAGAAGGTGCAGGAGAGGTGACTGGAATGGTACGGACATGTAATGAGAAGGAATGAGGACTATGTGGGTAGAAGAGTGATGGGCATGGAAGTGGAGAATAGACAGAGAAGGGGTTGGTTGAGGAGATGGTGGATGGACTGTATACAGTGAGGTATGAGAGAGAAGAATATGGCAAGGGATGCATTTGGACATAGGGGAGAATGGAGATGACTAGTCAGAAAGAGCGGCCCCATATAAACATGGGCAGAGTTGCCGAAGAGGAAGAAGATTATAGAAAGAAGTTACATTATGTCCTTTGTATTAGGGATTTTAAGCCTTTAATCTGTTGTTGGAATTAAGCATGAATAAGAAAGAGAATCAGTGTATGTGTAAGTGTGAAAAAGGTGTGGATGTTTAGGTTGATAAATGAGTAATGAGTATGGTATCATCTGTATCTCAGTGTGCCAAAAAAAGATATGCCATTAACTCGTAAAGGTCGGTCCCCATTCTGGAACGTGTGTTGTGGGAACATCAGTCCTTCTTCCAGAACGTTTAGACACTTATGTTCTCGGCCACTGCCCTACAATAAATAATCATAGGACATTGGAATGCCACACATTTTAAAGCTAAAGAGGTTTAATAGTTTTCATAGGAGCAATTTTTGAAAAATCACCAATTTTTTGCAAAAAATTCCCACTCCTCATGGTTGATTTTATAAACAGTTCCCAGCCCTAAGGGGTTAATTGTTTTGGGTCTTATACATTACAGAACTTGGTACTACGTGAAGTTTGGCGTGTGAATGTAGGAGGCAGTGGTGGAGTGATCACGGGTGTGTACGGGAAGCTGGCATGGGAGAAGGTTCACTCCCCTGGCCGTGTCCTGGCTGACCGTTCAGTCCTCTACAAATATGTCAACCCCAACCTGGCTGTCATAACCACCCAGGGCTACGACCACCTCAACAAGAGTGAGCTTGATTATTCTGTATTGGATGTAAAGTTTTATATAGAGCATTACAACAAACTTGAGAACGAAGCCAGCATAATGATGATGATGATAATGATGATGGTTTTCACTGCACAGACACACTGACCCTGTACTTGGTGGACACCGTGAGTGGTGCAGTGATCGAATCAGTGAGCCACAAGAAAGTTTCCGGGCCAATACACGTTGTCCACTCAGAGAATTGGGTTGTGTACACCTTCTTCAATGACAAGTATCGTCGCTTTGAGGTGAGTAAACTTGAACTCAGCAGAACTTAGAAAACTGGCCACATCAGCTGGCTGCTCCCAGAGATTTTTCTTTATGGTTATGTTGAAGGAATGTCTGTGATAGTGTGGTGTGGTGCATGAAGTGAGTAAGTCTGTTGTGGTGTTGGAGGTGGGTGGGTTGCATTTCAGTGTGTGCATAGTAAACTGTTTGTTTGTAGATTGTATTTGGTGTTGGTACTGTTAGACGATCACATGTCTTTTGTTTTGAGGTTTTTACCAAGCCACTTGCTTTCATTTTATTTTTTATTTCTTATTATTCTCTTCTTGTTTACCCGACAGGCACTGGTATGACTTTCCAGTATACAATATTCCACAAAACAATATCATGACAGTCTGTATTGTTGAGGCAAAGGGATTCAAAACATGCATTCAGCATACTCTAGGTTTTGAAGCTGCTAACATTCAGTATAGTTTACATTGTTCTTACTGCAGACAAGGCTTTGAGACAGCTCAAAATTCAGAGGTGAAAGGCTGCAAGCACTGGGAATATCATTCATATTACAGCATATAGTAAGGATTCAAGAAGTTTCATGCCAAAACTTTTCATCTTTTCCACCCCCATTTTGAAGTGAGCAGAGTTGTAATGTTTTCAGTTGTGAGGTTGGTTGACTAGCTTTGTTTGTGTGTGTTTTACATCCTGAATTTGCGTCAAATCGAAATGGAGGTGCAAAATTACGTGCCGAGGAAAAACTGAGTGGCTGCGAGGGGGGTGAGATTACGTCATGAGATGGCTTCTAGTTGTTTCATTGCATTTATACCTTGTTTTGTTTATAAAGGCTCCAACATGCTTGCATGTGTTCACCCCTTAATTGTAGATCCTACCATTCCCATTTATGTAGTAGCTGGAATTAAGATGATGATAAATTTGGATGTGGAAAATGTGCATAGAGTTTTGTATATTTCTTGAAGAGAGGATTGATAGTAATTATTTGAAGTATTATGTTTATGTTTTACTTAGTTACTGTATTTAGCTATGACTTTTGTAGAGAATGACTTATTATTTAGTGATTTATTTTTTGCACAGGTTACATCACTGGAACTGTTTGAGGGACTAAGTCAGGCCAACGCCACTGCTTTCTCCTCCCTGGGTGGACGTGCTACCCCACCCATCCTTGAGCGTCAGGCATACATTCTGCCTGTGGGCGTCCAGGCAGCCACACACACCACCACGGAGAAGGGCATCACTACTAAGTTCATCCTCTTTGCCCTCCAGACTGGGAATGTCATGCAGGTACAGATGAAAGCAGTTATAGTATAATAAGTCCTTGTTATAGGGTGCCTTGTTTTTGACATATCTTTTTTTGCATTCTGGGGCAAATGACTTATTCACTGGTCCAAGGCATTGTCTGTTGGAGGAGGTATACCAGTTATTGTTGTACTGTATCACTGGTGAGATATCAAGTTGCAAGGTTTATTGTGGTATTTTATCCCTGCAATCCAGATGACATCCTTTTTAGTTTGTGTTTGCTGGTTCCAGATGGTTCATCGAACACAGGAAATGCCTCTCTTGCTGAAGGGATACATTAAGACAGTATCTAATTTCTCCAGCTCAGAAACAATATCCTAAGCTGAATAAAATCATTAGGAGATGACAAGTACAAAATTAAAAAGATGTTCCCAGTGTTAATGGACTAAGCTTATAAAGGTCATAAATATCTGTGTACTTGTATATCATCCAGTCTTATGCCTGTTGTCACAACTTATGAAAGTTTCTCAACAAAAGAGCCTGTTAACATTTCTGTCCCTACTCAGTAGTGATATCTTCTTCCATGACATGTGTCCTTCCTTCATATACTCCGTGACTTAAAGCTTCCACCTCATACTTGATGTGCTTATACTCACACTCTCCTTTTCATTCCTTCACCCATATACACTCCATATTACAGGTTATTATTTGCCTCACTGACTTATTCTTGTACTCAGATGTCCAAGTGGCTCTTGGACCCACGGCGACCAGTAACCGGGGGTCCACGAGAGGAGGGCCTTATGCCATACATCCCAGAGCTAAGACTGGCCCCACATGATATGATTACCTACAACAATAGTCTTCCTCGGGTCTCTGGTATCTTCACAGCACCTACTGGTCTTGAGTCTACCTGTGTTGTGTTGGTTTATGGATTGGGTGAGTACCGGCTTAACATTATAGCCATATTCCAAGAACTGGGGATGTGACAGGTGTAGGCAAACCCCATGTTACTGATGTTCATATGTGGAATCCCAAGCATAAAATGTTATAGACTCTATTTAAATTTTTAAGGGTAACTGTTCCAGTGCTTGATACAGGAGTACTGTATAATTGTGGGAGGCTTTTTGAGTGTATAATGAGAAGCACATTTGAGTATTTGTGGTGTTGTTGTGGCATTGTTTATAAGTGAGTCTGTAAACATCATTCATGGAACATCAAGTGTAGTTACTACAGACACCACTTAAGTTTTTTTTATCAGCCTGGTGTTACTCTTTTCTCTTTTAACAGACCTGTTTGACACATATAGGGTTTAATTCCAAGGAATGGTTGTGGTTTGTTCCTCACTTAGTGCCACTGGGCAAGCAACTGGTTGCTCTTGCCTTATATGTCTGGAGTGAGCAGCCCGTCCCTGGGCCTCCATGCTCCTAGTGAGATAATACTGGATTGGGTGAAGAAGATTTTCCCCAGTGAGTAAGGATGGAAGTCTGGAGGGTGAAGTGCTTGAAAGGGTGCAGGAGGGAAGGAAGGTTGCTGGTTCATTGAAGCAGTGATAAGAAACGGAGGTGAGCATGGAAGTGAAAAAGTTGTTACATGGCAGTATTGTGATACCATCTCTAACATATGGAAGTGAAGCTTGGACCCTGTTGGAAGGACAGAAGTCAAGAGTGAGAGCAGTGGAAATGAGTTATTTGAGAGGAGCACTTGGAGTCACATGGAGAGACAGACTAACAAATGAGGAAGTGAAGGAGCGTTGTGGTGTGGTTGAGGACGTGTTAGGAAGGGTTAGGAGAAACACATTAAGGTGGTTTGGGCATGTGGAGAGGATGGAGAGTGAGAGACTGACGAGGAGATTGTATGTGAGTGAGGTGGAGGGGGCGAG
>JAGKTI010000005.1:180716-202508 GCA_018397915.1 Birgus latro | reverse complement strand
AGACAGACTAACAAATGAGGAAGTGAAGGAGCGTTGTGGTGTGGTTGAGGACGTGTTAGGAAGGGTTAGGAGAAACACATTAAGGTGGTTTGGGCATGTGGAGAGGATGGAGAGTGAGAGACTGACGAGGAGATTGTATGTGAGTGAGGTGGAGGGGGCGAGAGGGAGGGGGAGGCCGAGGATGAGATGGAGGGATGGAGTGAAGAAGTACATGAGAGAGGGAGGTGTGAGTTGGGAGGGGGGTAGTGAAATGGCAGGGGACAGAGTGACATGGAGGCAATTTGTTTGTGGCCACCCCATGTGGGATTGAGGCATCTGGCAATAGATAGATAAATAGTATCTTGTTGACACTTCCCTCTTTTTCAGACCTATTCTGCACATGTATTTTCACCAGCAAAATGTTTAATGTGGTGAAGAATGACTTTGACCACTGGCTATTTAGGGAACAAATCTTAGGTATATAATTACAAGACACTCTTTCTTTACCTGTTTACAACTTTTCTCTTTTTCCAGACCTGTTCTACACACGCATGTTCCCCAGCAAGATGTTTGATGTGCTGAAGGACGACTTTGACCACTACTTGATTGGGGGTGCTGTGTTGGCTCTCCTGGCTGCTGCCCTCACCACCCGAAAGCTGGCACAACGCAAGGCACTCAAACAAGCATGGAAGTAGATGTCTGGGCCTGGTTGATGCACAGGTAAACTTATGATCAGTTCCTTGTCATAAATGAGATGATTATGTGGGGAATAGGAAATTGACTAAAAGAGATTATGGTGGTAAGGTGGACAGAAAATGGAAAGGCAAGAGGTAAATCATGTGTTGGGGGGGAAAGTGTACCTGAGGGAGGGTGGAATGTTGTTGGAGGAGGAGTCTTAACTGAATAGAGACAAACTGCCTGAAGTTCCTTTTACTGAAGCCACCTTTAATAGGATGTTTCATTGTTTCATTTGGTATTTTATATATAAACAGGTGATAGCATAGAAAGTAAATAAATAGTAAATATCAGCAGAGTTAGGATATCAGTTACTCAGTTAAAGACTGCATCGTGTAAATATTGATAGTTTTGTTCATCTAGTTGTTAGAAGTCATTTGATAAGCATTTAGTGATCTGATGAGTAAACACAGAGTTTCAGCTGATTTCATACATAAATAACATCTGCTGATAGTGTATATTTATATTAGGTAGCTGAAGCATTTAATGTGTGTTAATGAAGCTTCATTAATCGTGGGGGATGATGTTTACAGTCGATAACTTTTCTTTGGTAAGGATGATGAACAAAATTGAGCAAAGTGAGTGTTGCATTGATCTCACATGTCTTGGCCACTTTTGAGTAAATGCCCAGGATAAACAGTAGGTCCTGGTTGTTGGATAATGTGAGTTTTCAGATAAATTCTGTGCCATTAATGGAGTATTTTATTGTGGTTATCAAGGTTTGTATTGTAGTTAGACAGAATGATGGATGATGCTTAACCTCCTGAAGCTGGGTGACATTGTTTTGGAGTTTTTCCCTCTTAATCAGATGATTTTATTCAGTTTTAGAGGGAGTTTTAAAATGGGAGGAATTAGATATACAATAGTCTTAATAAATCCCTCCAGTACCAGAGACCTTTCATAAGTTACATAAGAATTAACTGGTAGCAGCAAGAATAACTGTAATGGATATCACCCAGATGCATGGGGTCAAGTCACTATAATGGTCATGAAGCGAGGTTGGGATATTGGTAAAATAGCTTACGTGCCACCCTGTATATTGTCTCCATTTTAACAGATTCATTGGTACAGCAGCCCCTCATTCTATTATGAACCAGTATGTGATGGATCACTTATAGGATGACAAAAAGGGTAGGACCTCTTTTGATATACGATAGAATTTTTGCTTTTATGAGGATTATGATCCTTTAGGAAGCCTCACTGATCAACATGTGATTGTAATTTTCACTTATACAATCGCCTTTACGCAAGTTTACAGTCATTTTTTCAAAGATGGCCTTTGCACTTGTTGCTGTCAGGTATATTGTATATTAGTGTCAGTGATGGAACATTAGTGTGGTGGTGGAGTTCAAGCAGCAAGTGAAGTGCAGTAAAGTGAAATAATTGCCCATTTAGGTGAGTTGGAAACTTGTTTTTAGACTTTGTTGGGTGGGTGACCCATGGATAAGAATGTGTTCCCACTGAATCCATGTTATAATTGACTCGATATGCATTAAATTGTCATGCATTGGATTTTTAAAAATGTATTCGCATCATAAAGCAAGGGCATGTTGTATGCAGAACTAAGCGATGTATGTGATGATGTAACTAAGAAGACTGTGATGTACAGAAGTTCATATTTATTCATACAGTGCATGGTTATGTTCATCATTCAGTGCTATTATATGTGATTCTCTCACACTGCAGTACTATAGCTTCACATTGTTACATCTAGGTGTGTGTTATAGCATATGGTATTGTTAATTCATCTTCACATTTTGTTATTCTCAGATGTCTGTGTATATACTGGAGTTTGCGTTGCTTTACTCAGAAAGACATGGGATACCAAAGTTACAATATAACTACTAAATGATGGTCACATAGAATTTATTTTGCCTTGCAATTACTCTGTCTTGTTTACCTCTTGGAAATGAACTTGAGATTTATTGTACACAGAATGCCACTTGGGAATGATCAATTGATCAATCTTGCTGAATCTCTTTCAGCATGATGACGTCTAATATTTTGTTGTTGCGATCTCCAGGCAATTTTCACTTTATGACACACTCTTTGAACTGGAAAGATTAGATAAAATCTTCATTAATCCCCTCACTGCAAGGTGTCTTCTCAAAGATGAATAAAAGCATCTAATGTTCCTAGATATAGAAAAAAAATGCTGTACACTATAGTTTTTGCTTTTGTTGTTGAGAAACCCCAGTCTGTCTGGCTGAGCAGACCCACCAACTGAGGGCCAGCATTGCAGGGCCGTCCTGTACAGTGAACTGATGTTCCCTTGCGGCAGACAATGCCTCGCAAAAATGAGGTGTAGGGAAGAGACATCCTTATAGAGTGAAGGAGTTAAATATTGAGACTGAGTAGCTTGACCCTGGGTCCCCTGTTCTCTTGATGAGGCAATAAAGGTGTAATGCCTTGATCCACTATTATATACAGTAGTTGAAATTGTAACAGCAAGTTCCTTGCTTGTAAAGGGAAGTCCTGATGACATTTAAAGATAGGTCACCAAGCCAGTACCCTAGATGACATTGCATTAATGAAGAGCTTGTATTCACCTCTTTGGGATTGAACCAGTATTTAGAACAGTTGACTCATCCTGAATGGTGCTGTAAACCACAAGAATGACATGACATTGCATAAAAAATTTCCAGGTCCTTTTAGTTCATTGGTTTGGTTGAGGATCACTGAGAAACTAAATTGGAGAGGAAGATATGCCAAAAGTAAACAAAGAGGTGCACTAAGGAAAACCAACAGTGCACCCAACAATTGGTCAGATGGCTTACCCCATGATCACTTGTCCTCAAAATCAAATCACTTCATTCCTGTCTAACCACAGACCCTTCCACCAACTTCAGTCTAAGTTGGAACAAAACAGTTTGAAATGACATTACCACGTGACCCTGTCCTTTGAACTGTTTTTCTTAATATCAAATTGCTTAATTCTTGCTTGACCCTCAACATTTCCACCAAGTTTGGTTCAAATCAAATCAAAACTGTGTTATGTTTACCCAGGGACAGAGACACACAGGAGCAAAAAACAGTGCTCTCCCAAAGGTCAAAAGGAATTAATTTTCTTGGAGAATACTGCTACTGATATGTAGGAAGTATGGATGTATTTTGTTGAGGTTCCTGGAACAGGAAAGAAAAAAGATATTTCAAAGCATGGTACAGCTTGTTTGAGAATTTTTTAATTTAATGCATATTCTCTTTACTACAGTATATACCATTATTTCCCTGGGTAGTCACTTTACCAGTCTTATTAGTGCCAAAGTTAAGGAGACTTTGATGCCAACCACTGATGTAGCTTTTAGCATTTAGCCCCAATTAGGCCTCACTTAAAGTTCAGGATGTGTGCTGGCAAAATGCTGCATTAAATGAAACAGCTTCAAGCAAGACTTGCTGTTTATAGGTCATATAACATTAATTTCTAACTTTTAAATTGCTGTATATTGAATAAAGGAATTTGGAAGTGAAAAACATATCATAATTTATCAGCAGCTTAAAAATTAAACAGAGCCTACTTTGGCAGAGCTGTTGTAATCATGATACTGTATACACTGTAATACAATCAGTTTTCATTGTATTCCAGGAATGTGTTCCAAATGTTACAACTTTTACTGTAAATTGGGTTGTTGGTGGTTTCGTGGTCCTAGTCTCGTCAGGATGTGAAATGGTGGACTGCAGGTTAAGTCTGATTTTCTGCAACCATCCTCATTTCAAGGGATAGAGGTGGACTTGTGGGAATATCAGTGAATTTTATCAGATCATGTTAATGTGAAGTGCAAAAATATGATGTATTTGCTCTTTTTGGGGGGTAAAAAGAGTAAATTCATCACATTTCACTGCTTCAGATAAGAAACAGGGAAGTGAGCATGGAAGTAAAAAAGTCGCTGCGTGACAGTATTGTGATACCATCTTTAATATATGGAAGTGAAGCTTGGACCATGTTAGGACACAAGTCAAGAGTGAGAGCAGATCATTTCGTTTCGTTTCGTTTTTGAAGGCTTCAACATGCTTGCATGCGTCGGCCTTTTTTTTTTTTTTTTTTTTTTTTTTTTTTTATTGGAGCGTGTAGCATTTTATGACCGGATGCCCTTCCTGATGTCTACCAATGACCCTTCTGTGGATTCGATCCTCCGACCCTACGGCCAGAGCGGAGCGCTCTAACCCACCGAGCCACGGCTGCTGAAATGAGTTATTTGAGAGGGGCACGTGGAGTTACATGGAGAGACACTGACAGTTGAGGAAGTGAAGGAGTGTTGTGGTGTGGATGTGATAGAAAGCGTAAGGAGATATACACTGAGGTGGCTTGGCTATGTAGAGAGAATGGAGAGCGAAAGATTAATGAGGGAGTGTATGTGAATGCATAAGGAGATATACACTGAGGTGGCTTGGCTATGTGGAGAGGATGGAGAGCGAAAGACTAACGAGGAGAGTGTATGTGAATGAGATGGAAGGGGGGAGACAGAGGGAGACACCACAGATAAGATGGTGGGGGGGAAGGAGGGGGAGGCCAAGGATAAGATGAAGGGATGGAGAGGAGAGGTATATGAAAGAGGGGGGTGTGAGCTGGGAGCAGGGCAGTGAAATGGCGGGGGACAAGGCGACATGGAGGCGATATGGTTGTGGCCATCCCTTAAGGGATGTAGAAGTTTAAATAAAGGTAACCTTTTTGTGTTTTAGGCCAGTCATCACCACTAGCAGCACCGTCTCGGTCTGTCTTTCCATTTTGTATAATATAACTTATCCATGCACTTTTAACATATTTGGTACAGAACCAAGAGAAACCAATAACTTGCTGCTTCAAAATGCTGTTGAGTTGAGCTACTGTGTTGCGTGTGTGGGGAGTAAGGGCAGGTTAATGAAGATAGCTTCTTTTTATGCTCTGACATTAGAGCCAACCATAACTATCACCTGCTTGTTACCTTCTTTCCCTTTTGTTTCATGTCTGCACAGCCCTGGATGTGGGGTAATGATATTTTCTTCTTCCTGGCATTCAGAGGTGACTATTTGTGACTTACTAATTTGGAACTGAAATTTTGCCGTGCTTTGGTTGATAACACATGATGATTGGCATCAGGGAAGGCAATGTCAATGGCTGAAGACAGCTGGCATCCAGAGGTTAATTGCAATTACCATGCATTACCCTTCGTATTTGTAGTACTCCAAATTACATGAAATGTAGGATTTGCTCATTTTAACATCGACTGATGCTGGAGAGGGGAACCTTCTCCTGGTGGCATGAATAACTGGGTAGCTGTGTTTCCCAGTTATACAAATGCTCCCTAGCTCAATCTTATCCTCGGAAAAAGGGATGGTGGACTGGAGGAGCAGTAATTTCAGCTCCCAGTCCATTGGGCTCACATTTCAAATGAGCCTGGGTTGCTAGAACTACTAATATCCACAGAACTTTTTTTTTTTTTTTAAATAAATATGTAGCCCACATGCATAGTGCAAAGCAGTTATTCATTTGATTTGGTTTGTGTATCTATTAGCAAGATTATGGTAATACTTGGACTGAACTGCATCAGATGTGAAGCAATGACTAAGGAGGATCAAAAGAGCAAATGATTAAATTTTTGTCAAAATTGGTGTTAGGTTAGTGCAGTCAGTTTAAATCTGATTAAGATCAAACTGTGTGGAAAAGTTGGGGATCAAGAAAAGCTGAAGTGTTTCAAAGTGAGAATGCTTAATCATAGGCAAAGGTCAGGGTACGGGTACAGTACTGAAGTGATTGAGAACATCAGTGGTCAAGGTCACATTAAGGTCAGCTTAAGCACTTTTGATCTGATTGGATCAACCTTCGTGGAGTTGAGAGTCAGGCAAGGATAAAATAATTCAGTTTCGATAATTGCTCAAACGTCAAGGTCACAGGGCAGGATCAAAGGTCAGCCATAAACCGATTGTAAGGCACGGGTCTTGCACTCTCAGAATGCTCTTTTTTTTTTTTTCTCCAGTGAAACAGAAGAGTGACTGTCTCAAAAGGTGCAAGAGAGCGTCATATGCTGACAAGAATACGAGAATGGACATAACTGGGCCAGGCTTCACAAACAATTTTATGATCAAGAGATTCTCGAGCATATTTACAATCGATTCCTAGTCGAATCTAAGATTTCTTTCTGCAGAAAAACTGAAGACATGGGAATTTTCTATTATTTTTTTTATGGAGGCAGGTTGGCACAGTGATAGAGCGTCGGACTCGGGACCGGAGGGTCGTGAGTTCGAGCCACGCCCGGTAGCTGCTGTGCTGGGAGGAGTAACACTCCTCTCAGCTAACAGAGATTTATGATCTAATAAGGTCTAGCTCGGAGAAACATTTCCCTTTCCCTTTATTCTCCTTTTTCTAGCTGCTGTGCTGGGAGGGGTAGCACGCTCCTGTCACCTAGCAGGGCTGTATGATCTAATAAGGTCTAGCTCAGGGAAACATTTCCATTTCCCTTTATTTTCCTTTCTTTACCCTACCCAATACAACAGCTGTGACATTTTCCCTCTTGCAACCAGGAATTGTTCATGGCAAAATATGGAAGACGGGGATAGATTATTGTTATGCTGTGTGTTCAGAGCTCAACTCCTTGCTCTCTGTACACGAGCCACGGGTCTGTGGTTCCCTTCAAGATCGGGTCTAGAGCATGCAACTAAAGGAACAGGGCATAAAAACTCCGGTCAACCAACCTTACACGTATATTACCAAGAAGATATACAGTGCCAGACACAGTACACTGTACAGATCAAATACACTATCAGATACACAGAGGACCCAGGTTGGACTACTGGTGACTGGGCAGCTGCAGGTGTTGTCCGGGTGTGGGAAGGGTCCCGTCAGGCGTGCTGTCTCACAGGAGGCATGGGACCACCATCAGGGACCAGGTCATCTGAGGTGGGCTGCTGGGTGGTGTAGAGGGAGGCCTTTCCCTCGTGTTGCCTCGTTGGGTAGGTCAGTCCTCAGGACTTTGCCCGAACAGGGAGAGCAGGGGTGCTTCCCTGCGCCTGCTCCTGCAGGAGGACTGCTCAGCAGTGGGGCTGGGGAGGTCTCATCCTGGAGTCCTGGGGACACCTCTGGGTGGCTGGGAGCTGCGGCCTCACTCGGGTTGAGAGGCTGTCAGGGGCTGCTTGCAGTGTCTCCTCCTCCTGGTGTCCGACAGCGAGGGGCGACTACAGGGCCACTCCAGATCCTCTCCATCTGCAACTCCGCTGAGGGGCTAGCTCTGTGGGGAGAGCAAGAGGGGTGTCCCACTCGACCTTGGGAGGGGTGAGGCGAGCGAGGGACGCTACCCTTGAGAGGCATCGTAGGGGTAGCGGATGAGGGAAGGACGGTGGCCATTCCCTCTCTGACAAGCACCGGGGACTCCGCTGCAGTTCCACTGGGTCCTTGGACAGCAGGTGAGAGAAGGATAGTGGCCGTTCTTTCTCCAGTGAGGACGGTGGCCGTCGCCGCAGTTCTGCTCCTCATAGAGGTGGCAGATGAAGAAGGGACGGTGGCCGTTTCGTCCTTGGCGTGTACGGTGGACGCCACCGTGGTTCTGCTTGTGCCTTTGGGGGCAGTAGATGAGGGAACGATGGTGGCCGTACCCACCCCGGCAGGTACGGTGGACACCGCTGCGGTCCTGCCTTGCCCTGGGACACTGGGTGAGAGAAGGACGGTGGCTGTTCACTCCTCGTCGAGGATGGTGGCCGTCGCCGCGATTCTGCTTCCAGCAGAGGCTGCTGGTGAGGAAAGGACAGTGGCCGTTTCCTCCCCGGCGGTTATGGTGGACATCAGCCCGGTCCTGCAGGGGGTGGTAGATGAGAAGAGTACGGTGGCTGTCTTCACCCCGATGAGGACAGTGGCCATTATCGCGGTTCTACCAGGTAGAACCGCAATAATGGCCACTGTTAAGGAACAAGTCCCACCCCGATTCTGGTGAGTGCTGGTCTGGCCCGAGAGTAGCGCAGCGGGATGGCATATCTCCTGCAGGCTCCGTTGAGGGGAAGAGGGGCGCATGGTGGTGGGGGACGTAAGCCCGTTTTGTTTTGTCCAGGCCCTTTACGCGCCTCCCTGTGGCCTCTCCTTGGGTTGGGTATTTCGTCACTTGCGCTCCTCCCTGAGGTCTCTCCTTGAGGTTGGTATTTCAATTATACTCTTGTTGTCTGTCATTAAAAAAAAAAAAAAAAAATAAATAACGACAGGGAGGCCATCAGAAATGCCTTTGGGAACCCCAACATAAGGAATGAAGAGCGCAGAATCTTCCAATGTGTCTACCTCTTTCTGTGAAATCCAAGTTGGTCAGGAAACCGACTGTAGTGTGAGAATCCAACCATTGCCTTCCAAGGTCATACTCTTGTAGGTTAAGGGGACCACCCATCACTTTCTGAGCGACTTATTTTGCTTACTACACCTTATTGTCCCAGCCTGTAGTGTTGAAATCATTCCAATATTAACATACTCTTGTTAATTTAACGTACAAAAACAGTATCAACCAGCATACCCCAAATATTAGGCCAGTTAGGAACATCATATTTTTATATTTTGCTCTTGCTTGGTTTTGTGATGTTAATTGTGAGATAACACAAGCTCAAGATCAGCAGAGTTTCAGTTTGTATATTGCGTTACAAGCTGATAGAATAAATATTGGCTACTTATGTATTACAGTACGTATATTATTATTTTGCTATCGTAACGGGATTCATTTGTATAGGTGTGGTTTGACGAGGCGAGACCCTTTAACTAAACAGCGGGGTCTCTATAATGAATAACGAGGCCACAAACAGTACTTCGTTATGTCGGCTCTTATCGCAGAAGTGGAAATGCCAGTATACTCGGAACGTTTGGTACCTGGTTATCTAAGAGAGAGAGATTTCGAAGATTTTCAAAGATGTATTGAGGGCAATCCCCATCGACCCCTTTCGAGGCATATAGAGAGAGAGGGAGGGGGTTTAAATGGAAATGCTATTGCCCCAAACGTTTGGTGCCTGAGAGAGAGAGAGAATTTAAAACGGAAATGCCATTGCGCCCAAAACGTTTGGTGCCTGAGAGAGAGAGAGAATAAAACGAATATACCATTGTACCCTAAATGTTTGATGCCTCAGGGAGAGAAATTAAAACGAAAATACCATTGTACCCTATAAGTGTGGTGCCTCACGAAACTACCATTGCACCCTAAATGTTTGGTGCTCAGAGAGAGAGAGAGAGAGACCTAAACGTTTTGTGCCAGAGAAGGGGGGTGTGGGTTGTAAGCTTATCGAACGTAAGAAAGTTTCCATTATTATTTGTACATAATTCCTGATATCACATCACTCTGTCCCTTGCATCCGATTGATATTCAGCTTCACCCTTGTTGCCATCAGGCGATTTTATACTACTATAGAAAGGACCTGTACTGAAGGTGTTCATTGCCTGAAATATTTATTGTTGTAATGGTATACAGAATACATATACAACAAAAAGAGGTAGTTGGTCTTGCCATACACCTTTTTCAGCATACATTCACAGTCAGTGGTTACAAATTTGCGGTAAAAGAAAAAAAAAAAAGGTCTTGCCTCATACCCCTTTGGCAAATAGAGATGGATTTTGTATAGCTAGTATACTGTATACTATAAAATGCAAAGGAATACCGAAGATAATCATACACAGGAGAGAAAAGTAGCACGAGAGCAGTATGGGATTACACGCATAGCAACCTTTGCCACAGCCTGGGACGATGACATAACTCCTCGCCTTATCAACGGATCGTGTGGGGTGAGATTGGCAAAAACACCCACTTAACACCACCTCTCTCTCTCTCTCTCTCGTGCACCAAGGCAACTATGGTGACGGATACAAAGGAACCGTATAATCCTCTCATGTATCTCAGTCGTTCTGCAGTCTGCACCAAGAAATCTTTAGTTACGAAAGGGAAAGTATCATGAGCTGTTTTCTCATTTCTAGAAAGTTCTTGTGTACCTTGTTCTTCCTTCACACCAAGTTACGAGAAGTAGGTCGGAAAATTGTTCGAACGATGTCTCCCCGCTATAACTGTAATTTGTTTTTACACGAAGAACTAGACATGGGGAAACTCAGAACTCTTATTTTCTTGACTTTCCTGATAAAGCAAATGTATCATACTATAACTGACCTTTCTAAACCAAAATATGTTGTTGTAAGAGGATTAATCTGAGACTGCACTTTCATTGTCCATTCAGGGCAAACAGCTCGTACTGGACGTGTTGGTTTCTTGATATCAACCGCAGATGACAAATGTGAGTCATCCTGTTTTGGTGTGGTTTAGTTTATGTACAGGATATAGTGTCTCATCATTAAGTGCATGAATACTACTTAATCTTCGCTATAAACGTATATCCATATACTTTCACTATTGCTTCATTCCTGTTTCCACTCTTGGAGGGTTAGGAAATGAAATGTGATTGCCATTAAAAATATTCAGGGGTTGTGGTGAGTAAGAATGGAAGTTTAGAGGACTGAGTGCATGAAAGGGTACAGTAGGGAATAAAGGACGTTGTTGGCTCATAAGGAATAGCAAAGTGAACATGGAAGTAAAGAAGTTTCTTGACAATACTGTGATCCCCAGTGTAATGTATGAAAGTGAAGCTTGGATCTTGCTGGAAGGACAAGAGTGAGAGTATTGGAAATAAGACGTCAGGGAGGAACATGAGTAGTTACAAGAGAGTATTGGTAATAGGTTATCTGAGAGAATCATGTGGAGTTAGAGGAGAGAGACAAATGAGGAATTGAAGGAGCTTTGCTGCTGATGCAGATGTACTAAGAGAGAGAGAAAAAAATACTATGTCCATGTGGAGAGGGTGGAGAATAAGAAATTGACCAGAATGGTGAATGCCGATGAAATGGAGGCGGGGGGAAGGAAGGCCGAGAATAAGATGGAAGAATGGGCTGCAAGTAGCTTATGTGATAGAGGGAGTGTGAGTAGCAGAAAGGTAGCCGGATGGCAGAGGACAGGGTTACATGGAGGCGGTTCGTTTGTGACCGTCCCCTACAGGTTTAAGGTGTCTGGCAACATATAATGTAGGTGACGGACGACTATGCTACCTTCTGGTGGTAGGGGATGGCGACCATCACCCACTCACGTGATGTAGTGCGGCATATGTCTTCATCACCTTTATCATCGGTCTGTATGTGTGTCTGCCTTCTCCTCTTCACTTTTCATCCTTTCCGCCGTGTTTCTGTTTACTACCCTTCTTTACATGTCATGTGGTTTTACACCGAATGATAAGCCTAGGGGTTTCTTGTAACCCAGGACATCACATACAACGCTGGGTGGTAACCAGATAACCAGATAAGGGAGTGATGTGGAGCTTGCTGTGGTTCCCCTACTAACTGGGTGAAGCGAATGCGGCGTCCATCCAGTAACCAAACCTCCACACGTTTTCCCGCACTTCGCTGTGGCGAGGTGCTGTCAACCGCAAGGGAACATCGGTTTATTGCATGGGACGACCCTGCAGGAGCGGTTGCTTGCTGCGTTTCGTGGGTCTGCTCAGCCTGACAGACCAGGGTGGATAAATAACTGCTCCTTCACGACTAAGCCACGTCAGTTTTCGTAAAACTATTGTACTTTTTAAGACAAACCTCTCTCTCTCTCTCTCTCTCTCTCTCTCTCTCTCTCTCTCTCTCTCACACACACACACACACACACACACACACACACACACATAGCGCAGGTGATTCTTTACTGAGTACAAATAGTTTCCCGCATCCCAGGAAACCATTTCCGCTGGGTGGTTACCATATAATCAAATGACGCCTGGTGGTTTAGTGGGTTAACGCGCTCCAACAGGGTGGAGCCTGTAGGGGTTCAGCCTGAGGGATTAAAATAATGCCACTCAGGAGCGAGTAAGTCTTGTCACTGTTAACTTAAATGTCAGGAATTAGTAGTCTAACCCGGAGCCCCTCCGCTCTTGTTTTTATGGCTACAACTGGGCAACGCTGGTCCTTGTGCTGGTACAGTACAGGTACGTTCACACACAATTGCCATGCATCACCAGCTTTATCATTTTGTCAACTGCCTAGGGACAGTATTTTACTATACTGATTAATAAGAAATTATCCAGCCGTTCGGCACAATATTATATACTGTAAGATACAACAGCTGAGTTTAAAAGAAAAAAATGTAAAGCTGAGTAACTGGTTGGTGGTTGCGCAACTACCCTGTATTGGTCCTGTACGTATGAGTGTGGCTTCCCAGTCCCACATTGGCGCATTCTTGTTCATTCTTCCCAGCGACGTTGGGGTGAGAGGAGGTGCGAGTGAGTTCTCTCTTCACAAACGCTGCACCAGACTTTGTAAGTACATTCAGCTTGTTATAATCCGCCAGCTATATTTTCTGGTGAACGTGAGGAATATTACAGACGCATAAAATATGAATAAATGGGCAGAAAACAAAGAGAAAGACTTTGGGGTGAGAGCGGGTGATTGGTAAGGGTGATGTGAGTCTGGAACGGAGGCAGACGCAATGTCGAAGCTCGTAGTTGATTATCAAGATGACTTTCATTTTTAGCTCTACCGGTAGCTATTTTTCAAGCTGGCTTCCAAAATATGAGTAAATGGGCAGAAAAAGAGAAAGACTTTGGGGTGAGAGCGAGTGAGGGTGATGTAATCTGGAACGGAGGCAGACGCATTGTCGGAAAAGCTCGCAGTTGATTATCAAGATGGCTTTCATCAAGGCCAGTAACACTTGGCTTTCAATTTTAGCTCAACCGGTAGCTATTTTTCAAGCTGGCTTCCATGATAAAGCTCTGTTTGTAGTCATTTAGCAAGATCTATTTATATCTATTGCCAGACACCTTAATCCCGTACGGGGTGGCCACAAACAAATCGCCTCATATGTCGCTCTGTCCCCCTCCGTTTCACTGCCCTGCTCCCAGCTCATACCCCATTCTCTCATATACCTCTCCACTCCATCCCTTCATCTCATCCTCGGCCTCCTCCTCCCACTCCCCCTCTCCAGTTCACATACACTTTCCTCGTCAGTCTCTTATTCTCCATCCTCTCCACATACCACCTTAATGTGTTTCTCCTAACGCTTCCTATCACATCCTTATCCACACCGCAACGTTCCTTCACTTCCTCATTTGTCAGTCTGTCTCTCCATGTGACTCCACATGCTCCTCTCAGATAACTCATTTCCACTGCTCTCACTCTTGACTTCTGTCCCTCCAACAGGGTCCAAGCTTCATTTCCATATGTTGAGTTGGTATCACAATACTGTCATGTAGCAGCTTTTTCACTTCCATGCTCACTTCCCAGTTTCTTATCACTGCTTTCAAGGATGATTTCAGTTATTAACTGCTGGTAGTTAATTTATGAAGATGGCATTTTTATCTGTCGGCGGTTAAGGAGTTACTTGAGAGGAGCACGTGGAGTCACATGGAGAGAGAAGATTGACAAATGAGGAAGTGAAGGAGAAACACATTGAGGTGGTTTGGCCATGTGGAGAGGATGGAGAGTGAGAGACTGGCGGGGAGAGTGTATGAGTGAGGTGGAGGGGGTGGGAGGGGGAGGCCAAGGATGAGATGGAGGGATGAAGTATATGAGAGAGGGAGGTATAAGCTGGGAGGAGGGCAGTGAAATGGAGGGGGACAGAGCGACATGGAGGCAATTTGTTTGTGGCCGCCCCTTACGGGATTTAGGCGTCTGGCAATAGATAGATAGGTTAATTAGTAAGATGGCTTTCATTATTAGCTGTGCCGTATTTTTCATGAACCACACTCACAAGTCCATTAGTGTCAGCGAATATTTAATGCCGTAGTAACTTCAGCCAGAGTTCTTACACAGACTGATTTGATTTGATAACATTACTGATAGTTACAGAGTACTTATACAACAAAAGGTGGTGGGTTTTGCCACACACCTATATACAGTCAATGGCTATAAAATTAACAAAAGGGGGTGGTGGATTTTGCCATGCCATGCAAACACCTCTCTCAGCTAGCACTTTATTGTTCTGTTAATGATGATGGTATGTAGAAGCCATGCACTGACGTCACTAGTAACGTCAGTGATATGTCGTATTGAAGTGGCAATGAATAATTAATGCTGACGTAGCGTCAGTGCGAGTTCTTACACTTCATTCTGCTGCTACCGATGTTGCTATTTAGAAGCCGTGCACTGACTTCACCAGATAACGTCAATAATATCTGTCATATTGGATGGTACTCAGGGAGGTTTTGAGCGTTGGTCAGATGAATGACTGATTGCATATTCCTAGAGCAGAGGTTACTTTACAACAATAATGGTTCACTGGGTGGTATGATATCCTGCCTGCAGAACTCCGTCATCCTTCAGACACTGGAATATGGGTATTTGGCTGTTTCGGAATTATAGCAAACTAACGGAGACCGAAATAAAATGTACACCACTTAGATCCTATTATGCTGCGTGTTCAAGGTTCAACTTCTTGTACCTTGATCACGAGCAACTGTTCTAGGGTTCTTATCAAGACCGGGTCTAATGCAATCAACTAAAGGAACAGGGCATAAAAACTAGGCTGAACCAACGTTACACGTGTATTATCCTAGTTACAACACTGAAGAGACACAGATGCAATATATCACAATACACTATACAGTATAGGTACAAAGCACAGGTCAGACTAGAGGATTTGGAACTGGGCGAATGGGCTGCTTACAGGTGGCAGCCATGTGTGGGGGGAGTCCCGGGACAGTTGTCCTCCTGCAGGAGACACGGGACTCTCGCCGGGGGCTGGGTCATCTTAGCTGGACTGCTGGGCAGTGTGGAGGGCGGCCCCTTCTTGTCAGGGCCTCGTCGTGGGGTTCGGCTCTCAGGGCTCGGGCCGAATAGGAAGAGCAGGCGCTCTTGCCGGTGCCTACTCCGGGAAGTGGAGTTCTGGTTGATGGGGCTGGGGAAGTCACGCCCTCGGGTCCTGGGGATGCCCCTGGGAGTCTGGAGGCTGCAGCCATCCTTAGGTGGAGTCGCTGTCAGGAGTGGTCTGCGGCGCCCCTTCTGTCGGGAGTCCGGCAGTCGGGGTGGGCCAAGCCAGGGACGTTCTCCTTAGGGAACGTCCTAGGAGTAGAGGATAGGAAGCAGACGGCATCCTGCTCTGCCCTCCCCATGTGGATGGTGGCCAACACAGCGGTTCCTATAGCTCAAGGGACTGCAGGAGGTGAGCGGACGGTGGTCTGTTCATCCTGCCCGACACGGATGTTGGCCTGTGCTGCGGTCCTGCTTCCTGCGGAGGGGTGGCCGGAGGATGGACGGTGGCCAATCCTCCCTGCCCAGTATGGATGGTGGCCTGTACCACAGTGCTGCCACAGGTAACAGCCAAGGAGCGGATGGTGGCCTGCTCCACCTCGTACCCTACTCGGACGGTGTCCTGTGTCGTGGCGCTGTTCCTGTGTGTGCCTGTAGGTGAGGAGTGGATAGTGGCCTGTGTCGCGGCACTGTTCCTGTGTGTGCCTGTAGGTGAGGAGCGGACGGTGGCCTGCTCTGCCTCTTGCCCGACGTGGACGGTGGCCTGTGTCGCGTCTTATAGGAGGGTGCAGCGGAAGAGCGGACGGTGGCCTGCTCTGACTCGTACCCAACACAGATGGTGGCCTGTGTCACGGTGCTGCCCCTAGAGGTGACTGCAGGTGAGGAGCAGATGGTGACCTGTTCTACCTCTTGCCCAACATGGATGGTGGCCTGTGTCGCACTCCTGCAGAGGGTAACAGCTGAGGAGCAGACGGTGGCCTGCTCTGCCTCATACCCAACATGGATGGTGGCCTGTATCGCGGCGCTGCTTGGGACTAAGGAGGTAGTCCCATCCCGAACCTGAAGAGGGCTGTCTCGGCTAGAGAGTAGGTGACTGGAACTGCAGTCCTAGGGGGTCGTGGGTTAGAGAAGGACATAAGGCAGTCAGGGACGTAAGCCCGTCTTGACCTGAGCCTCTGCGCTCTTTACCTGCCCCTTGATGGTCTTCTCCTAGGGTGGGTATTGCGACACCTTCCTCCCCGTGTTCTCCTCCTAGGGTTGGGGTTGCGACATCCCTCCCTGGTTCTCCCGTTGGGGTGGGCATTTCAGTTCCAGTGGCGTAACTAGCCGACTGTCCATGGGGATGAGGAGGGAGGGGCGTTAAGTCTTTTTCTCACCTGGTAGGGCCACAGCACACAAAGATACACACTGCAAGCGTACCAACACCAACAGCACTCTGGCCAGAACAAACAGCATAGCAGAGAGTAATAACAAGATGAATGATTGAATGTGCCAAATTTATTACATAATCAGTACTTTCTTGATAATTAGTTGATGGTGGGGTCTCTCTCTCGTAGTCACTAAACGTCAATAACTAGGTTTACATGAATAAGATGGGGAAAAAAAAAGTGGAGACATTATTAGCTAGTGTTCATTGATCATTCAGACAATAGGGCTATTCTTAACAAGATAAGCCTTGTTCTCGGATGGCGTAAGGTGATGTTGATGGAGGGGTAGGGAGCAAGTTGTGGTGATGAGTTCATTTCGGGAGATATGCTTGATGGACGTCAGAGGTGGTTGTTAAGCTGCAAGTGTGGAGTGCGATGGTATAGTTGATATATGCCTGGCCAAGAATTATCTTTACTCATCTGGACAGGCTGTAAGTTTTGTTTGTGTTATAGTGAGACTTGGTGACCATGCCCGTGAGGAATGAAAGTATCAGAGCGGTAGATGTTGCAAAGTTTCACCGTGGGATGGAGGCTGTTAGTCCCAGGCTCCAGTGTTTTTGCTGCCCAAAATGATACCGAGAAGTTTGAGTCTGGACCGGCTCAAGGATGTAGTCATCCAGGCCCACCATGCCCGTTGGGGAGGGAACGTCCACCGTACTTCCCTCATCTGCAGCCCCCACAGGGAGCAGGACTGCAGTGATGCCCATCATGCTCGCCGGGGAGAGGACAGCCAACGTACTCCTCTCACCTGTCTTCCCAGGGCAAAGCAGAACTGAGGTGGTGCCCACCATGCCCTTCAGGGAGGGAACATCCACTGTACTTCCCTCATCTACAGCCCCCACAGGGAGCAGGACCGCAGCGACGCCCACATTGCTCACCGGGGAAAGGACAGCCAGTGTCCTCTCACCTGCAGTCCCAGGGTCTAGTGGAACCGTGGCGGCGCCCACTGTGCCCTCCGGGGAGGGAACGTCCACCGTACTTCCCTCGTCTGCTACCCTTGCGATGCCCACTGAGGGCAACACCCCTTGCCCGCCTCACTCCTCCAGAGGCCAAGTGAGACGCCCTTCTCACTCTCCCCACACCCCAAGGGACAGAGTTCGCTCCCCAGCGGAGTCGCAGCTGGAGAGGATCTGGAGTGGCCCCATAGTGAGCCTGGGGATACACTCACTGCAGCCAGCGCCCATATGTCACCCATTGCTGCTGGACTCCCAGAGGAAGACACACCGCAGGCATCCCCTGACGGCCTCTCAACAAAGGCGGGGCCACAGCCCCCAGCCATCGACGGATGCCTGCAGGACTCCCAGCCGAGACCTTCCCAGACCTGCTGGCGAGCTGTCTTCTTCTAAGGGCAGGCGCAAGGCAGTGCGCCTACTTGCCCTGTTCCGCCCCAGTCCCGAGGGCTGACACACTCACCGAGGCCCCTCTGAGGAAAAGCCTCCCTCTACACCACCCTGCAGTCCACACCAGATGATCCGGCCTACGACAGTGATCCCGTGCCCCTCCAGAGAGTGCATACATGATGGGACCCCTCCCACACCTGGGCAGCACCTACAGCTACCCTGTCACCTGTAGTCACAACTCTTATCCTTTACTTCCACCATAGTGTATATAATCTGCCCATCTGTATTGTGCCCAGTACTTTATGTTTGTATAACAATATATGTGTAAGATTGGTTGGCCTATGTTTTTGAGCCCTGTTCCTCTGGTTGCATGCTCAAGACCCCATCTTGAAAAGAACCCCAGATCAGTTCTTTGTACTCAGGGAACAAAACGTTGAGCCTTGAGTACGTAGCATAGCAGTTACCATACAAACATACAGTTACTTGGGCACAATATAATGTGGTAGATTACATACACTGGGAGATACAGGGATTGGAGTTGTGACTAATTATGACAGGGTAACTGCAGGTATTTACCAAGTGTGGGAGAGGTCCCGTCTGGTGTGCACTCTCTGAAGGGGTGCAGGACCACTGCCGTATGCCGGATCGTCAGGTGAAGGCTGTGGAACTGCGCAGAGGGAGGCTTTTCACTGGAGGGGCCTCAGTAGGTACATCAGCCCTTGGGACTGGAGCCATACAGGGTGAGTAGGTGCACTGCCTTGCACCTACCCTTGGTGGAGGACGGCTCACCTGTTGGTCTGGGGAGGTCTGAGCGTTGTCGGTGTCCTGGGGGTGTTCCTTGGTGACTGGAGGCTGTGGCCTCACCTTCACCAAGAGGCCAACAGGGCTGCCTGCGACTTCTCCTTCTCTGGGAGTCAAGCAGCAACTGGTGACGTAGGGGCATTGGCTGTAGTGAGCGTACCCCAAGACTCACTATAGGGCCACTCCAGACCCTCTCCAGCAGCGACTCCACTAGGGAGCTGGCTTCGCCCCTTGTGGTGTGGGGAGAGTGGGAATGGCGTCCTGCTCGGCCTCTGGAGGAGTGAGGTGAGCAAGGGGCATTGTCCTTGGTGAGTGCCGCAGGGGTAGCAGATGAGGGAAGCATGGTGGACATCCTCTCCCCGGCGAGCATGGTGGACATCCTCTCCCCGGCGAGCATGGTGGGCATTGCCACGGTCCTGCTCCTTGTGGGGGCTGCAGATGAGGGAAGTACAGTGGATGTTCCCTCCCCGGTGGGCACGGTGGGCGCCGCCGCGGTTCTGCTGTGCCCTGGGACTGTGGGTGAGAGGAGCACAGTGGGCGTTCTCTCCCCAGCGAGTATGGTGGGCATTCCCTCCCCGATGGGCATGGTGGGCGCCACTGCGGTTTTGCTATGCCCTGGGACTACAGGAGAGAGGAGTACGGTGGGCGTCCTCTCCCTGGCGAGCACGGTGGGCATAGCCGCGGTCCTGCTTCCTGTGGGGACTTCAGGTGAGGGAAGCACGGTGGGCATTCCCTCCCCGATGGGCATGGTGGGTGCTGCCACAGTTCTGCTATGCCCTGGGACTACAGGTGAGAGGAGCATGGTGGGCGTCCTCTCCCCAGCTAGCACGGTGGGCGTAGCTGTGGTCCTGCTCTCTGTAGGGGCTGCAGATGAGAGAAGCACGGTGGGCATTCCCTTCCCGATGGGCATGGTGGGCGCCGCCACGATTCTGCTATGCCCTGGGACTACAGGTGAGAGGAGCACAGTGAGCATCCTCTCCCTGGCGAGCACGGTGAGCATAGCTGTGGTCCTGCTCCCTGTGGGGGCTGCAGATGAGGGAAGCACGATGGGCATTCCCTCCTCAACGAGCACGGTGGGTGTTTCCTCCCCGACGAGCACGGTGGGCGTTGTCATGGTCTGCTTGGGACTGTAGGTGAAAGGAGCACGGTGGGTGTCCTTTCTCCGACGAGCATGGTGGGCGTCATCACGGTCCTACAGGGGGCAGTAGGTGAAAGGAGCACGGTGGGCGTCCTTTCCCCGACGAGCATGGTGGGTGTCGCTGTGGTCCTACTCGGGAAGTCTGTCGGTACTCAGATCCCGCCCCGATCCTGGTGAGCGCTGGTCCGGGTAGTGAGTAATGCAGCAGGATGTCGTATCTCCTGTGGATTCTGTTGTGGGGAAGAGGGGCATGTGGTAGTTGGGGATGTATGCCAGTCTTGCTGGGACTCTTGCTGCGCCTTCCTGTGGTCTCCCCTTCATATTTTAATATGTATATACAGTATGAATGTCATGAGAGTAAGTGATAGGATAAGAGTGTAATTGTAAATGTGTACAAAGGGAAGGGTGATGCCCTGGAAAGGGGAAATTACAGAGGTATAAAGCTCTTAGATCAGATAATGAAAGTAATGGAGAGAGTTCTAGAAGGTATGATTAGAGAAAGAGTGAATATCAATGAGATGCAGTTTGGGTTTATGCCAAGCAGGGGGACCACTGATGCCATATTCATTGTTCGACAGCTTCAGGAAAAATATATTGGCAAGAAAAGGGAATTGTATTTTGTTTTTGTTGATTTGGAGAAGGCCTTTGACAGAGTCCCTAGAGAGGTGGTGAAGTGGGCAATGAGAAAGCTAGGGTTGGAAGAGTGGCTGGTTAGGGTGGTTATGGCCTTGTACGTGGGTGCTCACACTCGGGTAAGGGTGAATGGAGCTTTGAGTGATGAGTTTCCCGTGAATGTTGGTGTGCATCAGGGGTCAGTTTTGAGTCCCTTGTTGTTTATCATGGTGCTTGAAGCCCTCTCACGTGACTTCAGAGAGGGACTCCCATGGGAGATGTTGTATGCTGATGATTTGGTGTTGATTGCTGAGAATGAAGGGGAAAGGGCTTAAGGGTAAATGCAGATAAAACAAAAGTGATGATATCTAGGGTTGGTGGCGGTACAATCAGAGGAGAGGGAGAGTGGCCATGTGCAGTTTGCCACATGGGTGTGGGAAGTAATTCCATCTTGTGCAGTGTTTTTGATAAGTGGGTGCACAAGAGATGTAGTGGTATTAGAGGTAGACTGCGAGATCATGGTGATTTCATGTGTGCGGTGTGTCGGGGAGAGCAGGCGGAGATTGTTAGGCATGAGAGGGTTGAACTTGCAGGTGAGTCTCTTGAGTGTGTGGAGTAGTTTTGTTATTTGGGAGACGTGTTATGTGCCGGAGGTGGGGCTGGAGTTAGCTCGGTTGCTAGAGTGAGAAGTGGTTGGAAGAAGTTCAGGGAGCTGTTGCCTCTCCTGACATTGAGAGGACTCTCCTTACGTGCTAAGGGGTCTTTGTATGCAGCATGTGTTAGGAGTGTGATGCTGTATGGTAGTGAGACCTGGGCAGTAAAGGAAGAAGATATTCGCAGGTTTAAACGTACAGAAATGACAATGATTAGGTGGATGTGCAGTGCGTCCCTGCGTGCAAGGCCTGGGGGGGCTGGGTTTACGATAGAAGAGTTGAGAGGTAGGATGGGACTGGAGTGTATTGGTGTTGTGATGAGGAGAGGTAGGCTGAGGTGGTTTGGACATGTGGAGAGGATGGGGGATGATAATTGGGTACAGAGGGTGAGAAGTGTTAATATTGGGGGAGGGGT
>JAGKTI010000005.1:147045-180644 GCA_018397915.1 Birgus latro | reverse complement strand
ATATATTTATATATATATACATTAGCTATAAATTGCAACTGTTTTACTACTATTTCACAACTTCTTTACAGTACCTGTACTCATAAAAATATCCCACCAAACTTTTCAAAATTATTACAACAATTGACAGTAGCTAAATGCTATTATGATTACAGTTGTTATTACAGGATACAGTGCCTCTAGAATCATTTGAAATTAAAAATATGCAGATACTTTTGAGAAAAGATGAGATTCATATATAATACTAGGGATATTTTATTACTGTAAAGATAATATCGCATACTGTGTATGTTGCTCACTCAAAATTATTATTATTATGTAAGTTATTAAATGTCCAAGTGTTCAGTGCTCAAAGACTATTAAATTTCAGAAATTCCAAATAACCAGCACAGAGCAGAGAATACATCATAACGTATGTGTCTTAACAAATTTACATTGTATAGCTCACAGATAAACCCTTTTCATTATTATCTTCATACCCATTTCACATGACCATGTCATCAGACCACACACTTTAAGCTCTGGGATCCACATACATCCCTACTGTACATCATTCATGAATCACATACTTGGTCTTATGCACACACTGCACTCTACACAAAGTTATTTTGGTTGTAGTTATTACTGACTTCTCATTTTCATTACACTGAAAATCTCACTCCTGATTGAAACACCTTCATGCATGCCTTTTGCAGCTGCCACGTTCAAAGCGCCTTTTCATATCGTGGCATTCATAGCACCAATTACTTTCTTTGTGCTGCTCTGCCTTCAGTTTCCTTTGCACATTTACCTGTCTTCTCTATCATTGCATCCAGGCACTAATGGTCACCAGTTCAGGTATCATGTTGCTCTGAGTCATCTCTTAGTCTTACCCATCACTTGAATGTGATCCACATTTATTTACTAAGCCAGATTCTTACAGTCATCCACAAGTCTCTGCACCAATCTACTATGCCCTTGTGTACTGTTTGCAAGGAACACTGTATCATTTGTATATACCATATCAGGTTTAAGAATAGATACTGTACCACAGTTCATTCATTTCCCAGTGCCATCCCTCTCAGTTACATGAGTTTTATTCATAATGCCCTCCATCTGTGTACAGTAGATATACCAGAACTGTGTACTGAACACCCATGGGAACGTCACACAACCTTGTCTCATCACCACATAAAATAATGGAATTCACCAGCATGTCGTCCATGTGGCACATATGCTGTCTGTCTATATAGCTATCAATAGCCAGATGCCATTATCATGTAAGGGATGGCTGATTGACTTTTAGTTGTTTTACGGGGAGGGGCACTAACCCTCCGTCAACCCACTTGTTGACACATAGGGAACACTAATGGTTTGGTTATATGGTAACTGCCAAGTGTTGTAAATGGTTTCCTGGCATACAGGAAATCATTTGGCTTTTCACTCAGTGTAAAGCTTCCTGATGAGGAAAGAAGAGTACTGTAATATAAAGTGACAGGAAAGATGGGAGAAATTGGAAGAGAGGAGGGCAGACACAGAAAGAATAATGAAGGCGAAGGATGAAGTAGGCAGCACAACGTCATGTGAGTGGATGATAGTCACCACTACCTGCCATCTCATAAATGCAAAACTTTCAATAATCCCTCTGTGTACTTTATTATGTGCTTTTGCCAAATCCACCAGTATCATAAATATGTTTTATATAGAGTTTATTGTGATTTTGCATTTAATCATGGGTATAAAAAGTTTTGTACCATATCCACTACTTCCCTATACTTCATTATGACTGTGACATTGTGCGGATCGCCATCTTTGTTACACTACTGAAACATTCATTTTGATGTGTTCTCTTTTTGCTGCAGACGTAGTTACAGTTCTGTATTTTGTTATGTGTTGTTTGTGTATTTTTCAAACTACAGTAAGACCTCACTATAACGGACTAATTTGGGCCCAAGCCAGTCCGAAATATGCGAAATTCTGATAAAAGCGACATCCGGACTTACCCCTGCTAATCTGGACTTTTTCCGATATATCAGACATTAGTCCAGATTGCATCAGTGGTTTTCACCACCATTGCAGTATTGTACTGTGTTATACCTTCCCTGCATTAATCAAATGGTATAATAATACTGTACTGTGCACTGAAAAACATATCTTTTATTGTGGTGAACATTACTGAAGTTGTCAGGCAGTCCGGACTGCTTTCTGGCTATATCAGACTTTTTCCGATATATAGGAGTTTAGTCCGGTAGCTCCTCGAGTCTGATAAAAGCGAATACCGGTCTACTGAAGTCCGTTATATCGAGGTTTTACTGTACCACCATACCAAGTTCATTGAACTGCTAGATCAACAAGTATTCACCACACAGCACTACGATATGTATTCCATGGATTTAATTAAGCACTGAATTAAATGAGGTATTGTCCTCAAAGAAAGAGAGTGGCCATGTGCAATTTGCCACAAGGGCATGGGAAGTATTTCCATCTTGTGGAGTGTTTGTGATAAAGTAGGTGCACAAGAGATGTAGTGGTATTAGAGGTAGACTGCGAGATAATGCTGATTTTATGCGTGCGGCGTCTCAGGTAGAGCAGGTGGAGGTTGTCGGGCGTGTAAGGATTGAAGTTGCTGGTGAGTCTCTTAAATGTGTGGAAGAGTTTTGTTGTTTGGGGAGACATGTTATGTGCTGGAGGTGGGGCTGGAGCTAGCTCTGTGGCTAAGGTGAGAAGTGGTTGGAAGAATTTTAGGGAGCTGTTGCCTCTCCTGACATTGAGAACACTTGGTCCTAGCATTGTGACAAGTAATAGTGGTTCAAGTCATTCTTGTTTGTTGTATACTTTAATGGCCAGTTTGGAGTCAGACTTGAACCATCGATGCAGTACTCCCTAGAAGAAGAGATAGACAACTGCATCCCTTTTGTGGATATCCTGTCTATCAAACCTTACTTAAAACCGGTTTTCAAGTACAGTATTCAGAAAAACGAACGAGAATGATGATAAATTATTATTTAAGTCACAGGTCTAGGATCAAGAGTAGCATTTTGACAGGCATTTGTCTTAAAGCTCTGCAGATTTGTAGTGAAGAGTATATGGAGGAAAAGGTTCAATAGAAACCAAGGAAAGGAGGGACAGAATTTTGAATTTTGGACATATTGTATCCTTGGGGATCCTCCTGGGAATGCCTCATTATTAATATGGTGATGCTCAGTGCAGAAACTCTGCAGGCACTGTGGGTAAAAAAAAAAAAAAAAAAAAATTGTATATTGAGCAGGATAAGTTCACCATTACCTCATGGATAGCCACATTTTAAACAAGGTAGACCAAGTGATAATTTTGGGAATGTTGGAAGTTTAAACAATGTAAAACAAGTGATAATTTTGGGAACAGTGGAAGTATGCATTGGAAAGTTAGGAATGAGGATGAAGAGCTGTTTGAAAGATGGAAGGAATTTTTTAGTGACTCAAATTACTTGTTGGGTAAGGGAATAGGATGTACAGATGAAGTGGAGGTTAAGGCTGCAAACATCATCACACACTAGGAGAGGCAGCAAGAGTGGATGATACAGCTACAAAAATAATGAAGTGTAGGGGTGAAGAGAAGGTGAATGCCTTGTACAGTTGACCCTTAGGATACACAGGCTCCACTCACATGGAATCTCCTTGCGGGAGCAAGAAAAAATGGTAACAAGAATATCCCATGCAGAAAATGTATTGTACAGTACGATGATTGTGCAGTAGTGCACAGGAGAGGGGTCACTGATGGTTGAAACTGCCCACACAAGTAATTTTTCCTACTAGTAAGAATAAAGTGTCTTGTAAGCCAGGAAACCAATTACTGTGCAGGGTGGTAACCAGATAAATAACCAATACATGTTCTCTGTGTGTCAGCAAGTGGGTTGGTGGAGGGTTAGTGCCCCTCTCAGTAAAACAGTTAACTCAGAGACTGGAGGGTTAGTGCCCCTCTCAGTAAAACAGCTAACTCAGAGACTAATTCCCACCCTATATAGGATTATGGCATTTGGCCATTGATAGACGGATAGAAGAATATGTTCACAGAATTACTTACATACCAGTACATATACAGTATGGTATATGGATGTATTGCTGTTGTTGTGGCCTCAGGCTTATCTGAACTTCAACCCTGTGGACTGCAGACTGAAGCAGCCCCCCACCTGTAGTCCACCATCTTCCCTTTGGGGTATTAGGAGGGAGTTGAGGGGTATTTGTATAGTCATTATGTGCTGTGTTGTCGATGTTGCTACATCAGTATACATATGGTACTGTATGTAAATCAGTGATAGAGTAGCTACAGTAAATTGGTAGTATCTGTAATCTCATTGAGGTAGTTTTTGCAGTGATTTGTCCTCAAGGGATATGTATAAACACAGAAGTAGGCAACTTACATTCTATTGTTTTTCCTTGTGAAGAGAGAGCAGAGAAGCTTGTTTACTTCAGACTTCAGTTACTTTAGTATGATCAAAACTACATGGTCGTTAGACATTTCTCCCATGCTTCCAGGTGTGTTGCGGAAACATCCAGCGATTAAGATGGCACCAACACCCAATGCTTCCTCTGCACCTAATGACCAGACAGCACTTAAGTTAAAAGCCAGGGATGTCTTCAGCAGTTTTTATGGAGTGGAAGAAAACCTTCAGATCAGGAAGTTGGAAATGACAGTTGAACACCAGAACAAAAAGGAAAAGGTTCAACTTTTGACACTAGGAGCAAGAACTAATAACCCCACAAAAATTATTCTCCTTGTTGGGGCAACAGGCACCGGAAAAACCACACTAATTAATGCCATGGTGAACTACATATATAGGGTAGAATTTCATGATGATTTCAGACTAATTCTCATTGATGACAAGAATGCTCCTAAGCGTTCTCAGGCTGAAAGTCAGACAGATTTGATAACAGCTTATGCCTTTTACCACCTTCCAGGAATGCCTTTTGATTATAACTATGTTCTTATTGATACCCCAGGATTTGGGGACACAAGAGGTATCCAACGAGACCGTGAAATGATGGATCAGCTGAAAAACTTCCTCAAGCAGGGCTATGGCATAGATCAGGTAGATGGAGTTGGGTTTGTTACACCTTCCTCAGCAGCCCGGCTAACTCAGACACAGCGATATGTCTTTGATGGTCTTTCTTCCATGTTTGGGAAGGATATCAAAGACAACATCTACATTATGGCAACCTTTGCTGATGCTAAAGCCCCCCCAGTTCTTGAGGCTCTGAGAGAGGCTGATGTTCATTACACTGGATTTTACAAATTTAATAACAGTGCTTTATATGCATCTAATGCTGAGGGTGGTGAATCTGATTCAGATTCAGATGATGAGGATTCAACATACATCTGCAAGTTGTTTTGGGAAATGGGGTACAGGAGTATGACCAACTTCTTTACAAAGCTAGGCAAAACTTTTCCTGCAAGCCTTTCCCTAACCAAGGAAGTTTTAGAGGAGAGGAATAGACTTCAAGTTGCAGTGATTGGCTTACAAAATCAGATTCATATTGGACTTAGTAAGCTTGCAAATCTGAATCAGGAGAGAGACATGCTAGCCCGCCTGAATGATGACATAAAAGGGTGTGCCAATTATACTGAGGAAGTGGAAGTTCCAGAGATAAAGCAGATAGATTTGGCAAAGGGTCAGCATGTTACCAACTGTATCAAGTGTAACATGACATGCCACTTTCCTTGTTATATTCCGGATAATCAGGATAAGATGCATTGTTGGGCAATAACTGGTTCCTATTGTAGAATTTGCCCTGAGAAGTGCTACTGGGATGTTCACAAAAATATGGGCTTTAGGTTTGAAACAATTTGGAAGAAAGAGCAACGAACAGTTCAGGAGCTGCTTGACCGCTATGAAAATGCTGAAAGAGGAAAACTAGATAAAGAAGCTGCCATCCAAGCTATAGAAAATGATATTAACCAGCATGCACACAACTTGATTGCCAAGATTAAAGAAGCTCAGAATTGTGTGGAGCGACTCGAAGATATTGCTCTGAAGCCTAATCCTTTGTCCACAAAAGAATATATTGATCTGATGATTGAGTCTGAAAAGCTGCAGAAACGGCACAACTTCCAGAAGAGAATTGAAATGTTGCAGAAACTGAAGGAAGAAGTTGCTGTTATTCAGGGAGTACGTGGCAGTTGTCCCAATAATTCTGGCGAAGCCTTGCTTAAGCATTTCCATGATATTATGATTGATTGAAACTGTCGATGTCGTTGGAAGCAGTGATTTATTATTCTTTACTATTTTATTCAGTTAGTCCTTTAGGTATGATTGATTGTACAAGTCTTTATGAGTGCCCTAAGAACTGGACCATGTTTAGTTTTGTTTTTATGCTGTAATGAGATGAATTGCAGTATAACTTTTTATTAACCTTTAAGTGAACTTGGATTTTTTTTTTTTTTATGCTTGTTGTAGTGGTAAATACACCAGTCAGAGTGATGCCCTTCCTTTATTTGTAACTGAAAATCGGATATTTTTTTTTTTTAATGAAAATGGCAGAGACCAATATTGTACCTTTGAATGTCATTCTTTTCAGTAACCAAGCTTTAGGGCTTCTGTGCCCCCTCAAAAGTAGTATTGTACAGTAGTGTATATGACTTTTCTGAAATGATACATTGTCAGTTTGTAAGTTAAGTACAGGTGAATGATTTATTTTCAGTTATACAGGGTGATTCACAAGTTTCTCCGGAAACTCTGGGAAATGCAAGCTTATGCAATTCTAAGCATAAAATACGCTATAAGTATAGGTGTTTAATGTAATGGTTTACAAGTGGGGAAATTTTCAAATCTAACTGATATGAGTGTGAGGCGCCCATACACGTTGAAAAATGATACGTTGCCATGTCTTCAGAGGCTCATCTTTAAGTAACAAGGGAAGTTCATCTCTTACACAGACATCTCCTGTAAGCCTCCCTTCAAGGATATGAGGTCCAGTCAGCTGGTTGTCAATCATACCACCCCACACATTAACTGAAAAGCGGTGTTGAAAGTTCCGTTCAACTGTTTCTTTGGGATTTTCTTTTGACCACCAATGTGCATTACGAGTATTATGTGATCCACTGTGAGTAAATATGGCTTCATCAGTGTATAAAATGTACTTGCATAGCTGAGGATGATCTGCTAGCCAATTACAGCAATCAAGTCATTGAGCAGAATCCCCTGGTTGTAGATGCTAGCCTTGTTGTATGTGATACGAGCACAGACCTTCTCACTTTAATGTCCTCCATACTTTCGCTTGCGGAACACTAAGTTGGGATGAAATTCTTCTTGTAATGATGCTAGGGCTGCGATGTACCATTCCTACTATGCGTTGTACTTCAAGTTGCCTCTCCATGTAGATGTGGTAAAACACTTTTGCATCTGGGCTCCTGTTTGGATATTTCCGTCTGTATTCTCTTGCTGATGCTTCAGTGTTGCCATTGCAAAACCCATAGATAAAAATCATATCTGCCTACTCCACATTTGTAAAAGTGAATGGCACTGTAGCGAAATGTGGGTGAAACCGTACCTGGAATAAATAGGCCTACCACACTCGCTAGCACTTGGTGGGAACTGTCAATCTGAGCTCTATCATTGGTATGGCATCTTTCCCATGTTTACACCTTCAATAGTAGATTTATTTGTTACTTTAAAGTGACATACTTTTCTATGTAGGACAATTACTTACCTGACAATTAATGAAAGAATAGTTTCATTCTGAATGAGAACAACATGTAAAATTTAAAAGAAAATTGAGTAACTTGGCAACACAGCAAGACTGCCACCAGCCTGGCCGCCTCCCATTCACATCAGTCGATTCCCCACTTGTAAACCATTACATTAAACACCTATACATATAGAGTATTTTATGCTTAGAATTGCATAAGCGTGCATTGCCCAGAGTTTCCGGAGAAACTCGTGAATCACCCTGTATAATGTATACAGTAGTCCCTTTAAAATACTGTACAGTATTTTACATGGTGTAACAGTATTAGTGTGTTGTGTAGTGTAGATGATGAATATTTAACTACTAATGTACAGTATATTTGAAATAACTGCATTTTGTAGTGTCTTAAGTGCAGTGCAGATGAGAGATTTATTTTCACAAGTTGTATACTGTATAGAGTAGCCCTTAAAATAGTGGTTCAACATTGTTATTATAAGACCTTTCATAAGATTTGTTTAATATCGTCCTGCAGAAGGGGTAGTTTCATTATCTGTAGTGAATTATTAGTTAAAGTGATTTCCAGTTGTATTCATGTATATACAGTATTGTATTGTCCTTGATATTTTGTGGACAGTATTGTTATGTAACTGATGTAGCTGGAAAATAACCTCTTCATAGCTCCATAAGATGCAAAGTCTTATTCCTCTAAGAAATTGGGCTGCATTAGTCTTAAATTCTTTGCCTGTGTCATAAGATGCATGGTACTGTACAGTACAGTATATGGAAATAATGCTTTCTTAATTAAAATACTGATGCTGTGGGAAGAAAGTTTATATTTTAACCTAAATTCAAGCTGAGACTCACATTGTTATGCACTTTATTGCACATCTCTGAAGTGGTAGGTGGTGGCAACCATCATCCACTCGTTTGATGTTGATGTGCTGCCAACTTCATCCTTCACCATTATCAGTCTATTTTTGTGTCTGTCCTCCTCTCTTCCTTTCCTTCCTGTCACATTTTATTACTGTTTTTTCCACTTCAGGTGACTGTACACTGAGTGATAAGTCAAATGGTTTCCTGTAAGCCAGGAAACCATTTTTAATGCTGGGTGGTAACCATATAGCCAAATGACAGGGTAGAACCTGCTGTGGTTCCTCTTACAGCCATCCAGGAACCAGACCTCCACACTTTTTCTGCAGCTCATTATGGCAAGGTGCTCTCAACCACTTTGGAATACTTGTTCACTACAGGGGTGATTGCTATCCTGTGGTTGATGAGTCTGCTTGGCCAGACAGCCTAGGGTTGATCAACAACAACAGCACATCTCAGATTTGTTTTCCCAACAACACCCAGCTACTGATGGGAAGTAATTAGCTGGTTGTGGGAGAGGGTTTAGCATCCAGTCCACTGAATTCATCAACTGTACCATGGCCAACCTCGTGATTCCTTTAAGAGGAGGCAGTCATCAATTGATTATGTACCATTCACTTCCATCACTTTTTTTTTTTTCTTTTCTTTTTTAAACCCTTGCCCTGTCTCACTCTATCTCCTGTGACCATGCACCTCACCCATTCCTACTGAGATTATTATGATCATTGTAAAAATTATCCATTTCTGTAATGTGTACCATCTAATGTTTGGCATCCACCACCATCCCATCACACCCAGTACTCACCCCCACCTGGAAAATCAGAAGCAACATACTTCCATAACCAGTGAACAGACAATAGGGCTGATCACTGGCCTAACTTGACTAAAATGAAACCAAATATTTGCTTAAGTCTGGGCACAGTTCTGCTATACATTATTCATCCGACCTGCATGGATTGGAGTGGACCTCACTGGTCCTGAAGTTCATCAGACTTCGTTGGACCAAATTAGTCTTACACTGATACATCTGAACTTTGAGGGGACCCCAGTTATGGATTATAGAAGTTGTTACATATGTATGGTGTGGATAGGGAGTTACTGAATTCAATAGAGAAGTTTTATAAGATACTGAGGGCACTCACCATTCACTTACTCATTGTAGTGCTGCTCTTGGGTTCCTGCCTTTTCTTCCTTCCTTCTTTCTTCCTCTTCTGCCCTTCCTTCATTCTTTCCTCTTCCTTCTGTCTGTGGGTGACTCTGGATTGAGTGATAAGCCAAATGGTTTCCTGTATACCAGGAAACCATTTACTACACTGGGTGGTAACCATATAACCAAATTATGGCACCTGGTGGTTTAGTGGGTAATTAAGGTCCTCCAATCAGATTGAGCTGGTGCAGGTTTATATCCAAGGGGAAGTTGGAGTTTATTGCTCACATACTGTGACCAGGGATGAGTGAAGCTGGTTACTTTCTTAAATGTCAGGACCATCTTGCCTAGCCCCAGGCTCCTATGCTCCTCATGGGGCAACACAGGATTAGATGATGAATGATATTGATTGGTTCACAGCATGATCTAGTGCATTGGTGGCAGTCACAAATGAATATCTAATCACTATGTGTCCTAGGGTCTCGGGTCTGTAATGTGCCCAGGTTAGGTCCAGATGGTGTGACTTCACTTTTGCTTTATTGCTTTATGTTAGGAGCTATGCAGATCCCCCCCCCCAATTTTTAAACTTGAAAGATGTCCTTGGTAGGTTAGTAAATTTGCTTTAACATGAATTTTCACAATCATATTTGAATTGCAAGACAGGTGCCATAGAAAGAAAACTGTATGTAATGAAATAAAGCGACAGAAAAGAACAAAAACTGACAAAACCCACTTGGGCCAGCATATAAAGTTTTACCTTGGATCCTAAGTGTTTTTCTCTGGTAAATGCCAGATGATTTGCCTACCACTGGGAAACATTCAGAGGCCTGAGATGCCATAATGTTTTACACACCACAAGGAAAGCTCCCAGAGGGTATGGGCAAAGGAACTACTGTATCTTTGTTGACCTCTTAAACCTATGGCAACAACATACCTGTTTTATTTTTTCTAATGCCATTTGATATTATTCTGCTGGAAAACATCCTAAAGTCTGAGGGATAATTGCTAGTCACCTTACTACCAGAAAACATATTTCTGCACTAATCCTTGGATCCTGTAACAAGGATAAGCCAATTTAATGTTGCATGTCAACAGACTTAGTTTGAATTACACCACAAATACTTAACAACTTATTTTTTACATAGTGTATTTGAGGTAGAAGTGGGGGAATGGTGAGTGGCTAAGTGGTCAAAGCAGTTAGGCCTTTATAATGGTTTTCCAGTACTTCAAAACTATGGTTTTTATAATGTGCTGACCAGCTATTGTGAATTGCCATTGTTAATGGAGTGCCCTGCATATTGGTATTCAGTGTAATTGAAAATTAATGAACAGGTTTGAGTTAGTAAGAGATGATTCTGTTCTCAGCAATGTTTAAGTATATACAGTAATATTGTATTTATAAACAATTTGCCCCGTGTAAGTAATGCTAGAGAAGGGCAAGAAGTTGTATGCAGCCTTCATGGATCTGGAGAAAGCATATGACAGGGTGGATAGACAAGGTTTGTGGAAGGTATTAAGAATATATGGAGTGGATGGGAAGTTGTTGAAGGCAGTGAAGAGTATGTATGAGGGTGCTAAGGCTGCAGTGCGTGTGGATGGCAAACTGAGTGAATCTTTCCATTTGAAGGTTGGATTGAAACAAGGATGTGTCATGTCTCCATGGTTGTTCAATCTGTATATGGATGGGGTTATAAAAGAGATACAAGGTCGGGCAGTGGATGTTGGAGCAGCCCTAGTGAGAGAGGGCAGTGTTTGGAAACTCCCTGTACTGTTGTTTGCAGATGATACTGTGTCGTTGAGTGGAGACGAAGGGGAGCTGCAAGGCTTGGTAGATGAGTTTGGGAGAGTGTGTAAGAAACGGAATCTAAAGGTGAATGTGGGGAAGAGTAAAGTGATGGTCTTCGAGAGAAGTGAAGCCAGTGAGTGTATAGTGAGATTGGATGGGAAGGATATGGAGAATGTGAGTGAATTTAAGTACTTGGGCAGTGTGATGAGTAAGGATGGTAGTCTGGAGGGTGAAGTGCTCGAAAGGGTACAGCACAGAAGGAAGGTTGCTGGTTCGTTGAAAGCAGTGATAAGAAACAGGGAGGTGAGCATGGAAGTGAAAAAGTTGTTACATGACAGTATTGTGATACCAACTCTGACATATGGAAGTGAAGCTTGGACCCTGTTGGAAGGACAGAAGTCAAGAGTGAGGGCAGTGGAAATGAGTTATTTGAGAGGAGCATGTGGAGTCACATGGAGAGACAGAGTAACAAATGAGGAAGTGAAGGAGCATTGTGGTGTGGTTGAGGACATGATGGGAAGCGTTAGGAGAAACACTTTAAGGTGGTTTGGGCATGTGGAGAGGATGGAGAGTGAAAGATTGACGAGGAGAGTGTATATGAGTGAGGTGGAGGGGGCGAGAGGGAGGGGGAGGCCGAGGATGAGATGGAGGGATGGAGTGGAGTGGTATATGAGAGAGGGGGGTGTGAGTTGGGAGCGGGGTAGTGAAATGGCAGGGGACAGAGTGACATGGAGGCGATTTGTTTGTGGCCACCCCGTTCGGGATTGAGGCGTCTGGCAATAGATAGATAGATAGAAATAATGCTGCGTGTATGAAATTAAATTAATATGTAACCTGATGAAAGCTGTTTTTATCTAACTATATACTGGTATATTTGGATGCTGGTTTAATGTTTTAAATAATGTAAATATAGTATATACAGTAATTAGGAATGTAATATTGTAAATATATTATTAGGACTGCATAATTTTCTTTTCAGTCACATAGCTGCAACATACATAAGAGGTTGGGCACCTGTTCAGCATTACTAGATTGGATTACATCTTGCACCATGACATTGTAAGTGTGATGATGAACACTAGCAACAATCAGTTTTAAATATTCTTGCATTATATTTATTCTTGTCATTGTTAAATCTTGTTGCTAGTGGAATGTCACTTGTGGAAGACAAAAGTTCTGGAAGTACAGTAAAGTCTGCATTCTGAAACTTAGTCATAGATTTGATATCTTTACATACTCATCAAATTCATATTGCTTCTGTGATCAGTCAGTTGCTTGCCGCAAGATGTATCAGAATTAAACAAGTCTAGTCAGAATTTGGCAGCTGCATTCACTACTACAGTAGTAATATAATGTAAAGATTCATTGACTGTTTTACTGCAGCATTGTTTTTGTTGTTGTTGTGGCTGCAGACTGTGAACAGCAGGCTGAAGTCACTCTTCTGCAATCCCTCTGTAATGGGGTGTATAAAAGCCCGGGTTGCCCAGAGGCAAAGTGGGGGATCCTCTCTTTGGCTCAGTGGTAACGTGCACGCAATTCAAGTGCGAGGGCCTGAGTTCGAATCTCAGCCAGAGCAGTGATTAATTTATTCAGTTTCATTTCAGTTATTACATTGGTTGGCAGCGGCGTGGGATGTGAGGTAAGGGCCATGAGGGTTATATGTCGTGTTGACAGCCTTACATCCCGGTGGTGGCCTCCAATGCTATGCTACCATGTGGGAGAGCAAAACTAACCAAATTAATCACTAGGGGGAGAAAAGAGTGATGTAATGGGGTGTATAAAAGCCCGCGTTGCCCAGAGGCAAAGGGGGGGATCCTCTCTTTGGCTCAGTGGTACTGTGCACGCGATTCAAGCGCGAGGGCCTGAGTTCGAATCTCGGCCAGAACAGTGATTAATTTATTCAGTTTCATTTCAGTTATTACACCTCATCCTCCTTTGGGGGGATAGGGAGGGAGTGAGGCACTGATACAGCTGGGCAGCAGAGCCAGTCAGCTGTATCAGTGCCTCCACATGAAGGTGTCTCTCCCCAGCCTTTTTTTTTATTTTTTTTTTACCCCAACAGTGGCAACATGCAAAGGAGTGTGTAAGGTTCTTCAGAAGATTTCTACATGAAAAAACAGTATATTGCAAAAATAAATAAATTACCTGGTAAATAAAAAAAAAAAAAACATTTTTGCTCATGAATGAATTTAGAGGAACATTCAAACTGGTGTTCATCAGGTGATGTACCCTCATAGTCTTAAATACCACAGCAGTCTTTTTTTCTCATTGTTGTCATCAGTACCCTCATGCAAACCTCTTATCCCACCTCACAACAGAGTGAGGCAGCTTCCAGAGAGCCAGAAAAAATTGATAGAATGACCTGTACTAATCCAGGGTGCCCATTTGAATGTATCACACACCCATTCACTCATCAGTCAAACCCCAAGAATCCTAGCTCTGCTGGATAGGTATCACATTTGCCTGTTCACACAAAACTTCATATTTACCTATCTGACAGTTAGTCAGTGACTGTCAGTTTTAAAAGGTGCCAGTCCCTGGTCATTCATTTCTTTGTACAAAATTCTTCCAGTAACTTAATCCCTTATTAGTTTCCTAGTCTTATCAGCATCAGCATCACTCTCTCATATAGGTTTCTCATATCTGTCTGTCTTCTTGTTGTACAGTACCTTGCTTCCTTCCACAGTAATATGTGAAATATCAATTGTTTTTTCATCATTCATGTTGCCTGTAACCTTTAATCTTGCTAACACAGTGGGTATACTTATCTTGATGCAATAATAGGTAATGATTTTTTTTATATACTGTATATAGATAATGAATTTGACTCATTGTGGGGAATCTTTGTAATAAAAAAAATGCAATAAATTACTGGTTGTGATTGTGAGGAGAAAAAAAAGAAAAGAATACTGGTAACATTTAATTCCTATCTTTTTTAACTAAAGCAGAAGCAAATGAGAATAAAGTATATTTTATCAGCTGTACTGGTACAAGCATTTATGCTAATTAGAGTTCATTGTTTTATGCTATCTGTAATGCTTGTTTAGCCTTTAAATACAGTACTTTATCATTTACTTTTTAGAGAACCAGATGAAGTAGAAGTGAGCTGTTATGGAGCTAAAGTGTGTCCTGGATGGATATTTGATGAGCAGTCGTCAACCTACAGGCCTAATCAGGAGGCTAGAATCAAGATTGAAGAGTGCCACCCAACATTCACATTTGTCATATGGAGGAATAATAATCTGGAAAATTTGCTTCGTGATGCTACGGGCATTTTATGGAAGAGTCGTTGGGTACAAGAATTTCAAAAACTGAAAAATGATAATGTGGCACTTTTAAAAGGAACAAAACTTGTTGAGAGAAGAGGAGTGGGAATTCAGCCCAGCCATAAACATTCTGTTGTAAAGTCTGTAAAGCAAGCTTATAATGTAGATATGCTAATGCATTTAACTCATGCAGTTACTGATAACCATGTGCAAAGTTTGACTGAAACTCTGAATGAGATGTTAGCTACTGCATCTTATAGTGTTTTGCCTTCCATTGTCAGTAACTCGGCATTGATTACTGCATATATCTATGCTGAGAATCATGAGGCCAAATCAATTACAAAAGGTAAACATGCACTGGAAGAATTTGTTCGTATATTGGTTGCTTCTGAAGTTAGCTCATATCCATGCACTGCCATAGTCATGAATCCTCTGACATCATCCCAACCATCTTATGCCTCTGCTGTTAAAAACAGCAGTCCACAGAGAAGCTCTTGGCATACTGTTCAGTCAGCTTCCCCCAGTCAGCAAGTAAAACACACATCAGGGACCAAATGGAAAAACACACCAGCATTTGGCAACAGTTGTAATTTAGAAGACCTGAAGATGGTATCAGCAGATGATTGTGTGTGTAATTTGGAGAGTGGAGAGCCCTCCAGCAAAATAGGGAAAACATCAGATGAATATTCATTTTCTGCAACCAGAGCAAAACCCCACAATTGCAAAGGCAGAAATGAAGATGAGAGAGACAGTGGCAAAGGCAGAAATGAAGATGAGAGTAGTTTCTCAGGGACACACAAGACTTTACAGAAAGAAAGTAACTTGCCAGGGATGCACAAGACTTCATATGCACTGAAAGAGAGTGACTTGCCAGGGACATACAAAACTTCACATGCACAGAAAGAGAGTAACTGGCCAGGGATGCACAAGACTTCATATCCACAGAAGAATTACTTGCCAGGGATGCACAAGACTTCATATGCACAGAGAGAGAATAACTTGCCAGGGATGCATAAGACTTCATATGAACAGAAAGGGAGTAATTTGCCAGGGATGCACAAGACTTCATATTCACAGAAAGAGAGTGATTTGCCAGAGATGCACAAGACTTCCTATGCACAGAAAGCAAATGACTTGCCAGGGACATACAAAACTTCACATGCACAGAAGGAGAGTAACTTGCCAGGGATGCACAAGACTTCATATCCACAGAAAGGGAGTAATTTGCCAGGGATGCACAAGACTTTGTATTCACAGGAAGAGAGTGATTTCTCAGGGATGCACAAGACTCCTCAACAGGAAGCTTCAAGCTGTAAATCTTTATCTATCACCAGATGTGACATCATGTCTGATGATTATGATGCATCTCCTTTTAAGAGCTCAACTGAACGTAAACCTAAAACAGTTGTTTGTGAAACAAAATCCATGACACAACGAACTGATCCTGAAGATAGTAAGAACAGTGATCTGTTATCAGTATTCATTCCTCCAGTTGAGGAAGATAACCTGTGTGGAATGACTAGGAAGTACTATGGAGTTAAATCCAGTGTAAAGGAAAAAACAATCCTCCTCCTTGGTGCATCTGGCAGCGGGAAAACAACACTGGTGAACTTTATTGCTAATTATTTTCGGGGCAACAAGAAGGCAGATGGAGAGCTAGTTCATGTTGCCTCAAGCTGTGGTTCTGCCCAGTCAGTCACCAGGTTCATTACAGCATACACATTCTGTGAAAAACAAGATGAAACTCCAATCATGGTCATTGACACTCCAGGACTTAATGACTCGTCAGGAGCAGAGGTGAGGGATCATGTAAACTCACTGAAAACTTTCCTGGCAAACTTTGCTTCTCAGAATTTTGAGATACATGCCATTGCATATGTGGCACAGGCTCACTTGGTGCGTCTAACATCCTCAGAACGCCTCATCATGGATTATGTGTCAACAATGTTTGGCAAGGAAAATGAAGGTCACATTATCACATTTGTTACATTTTCTGATAATCAGGATAATCCACCTATAGTTGAAGCAGTGAAAAATTATGGTGTGAATTGCAAACTTTTTCTGAAGTTCAATAACTCTGCTTTAAGCAACACAAAGTCTGAGGAAGTTGATGACTTAGATCGAGTTTATTGGCGAATTGGGTGCAAGAGTTTTAGGAAGTGTTTGAAAGCACTCTTGGAGCTGCCAGCACTCTCAGTCAACACTTTAAAATCACTGCAAAGGGAAGTTTATTTTACTCAAGTTGTTGATGCTGCAGAAAAAGATTTGAAACTGGAACTGAAGGCCTTCATAGCATTAACCAAAGATTATTTGGATATAGGACAAGAGACTGTCCAAAAAGTCAGTAAGGCTGTGTGGGAAGTAGCTACAGCTCTGAATTATAGCAAGTTTGCTCAATCCTCTAACACAGAGCCAGTGGAGATTACACTGGTAAAATACTTGAAGCAGCTTTGTGAAGAAACTGGTAAAAGTGAAGTACTGTATGTAAAGATGCTTTCTCTAGAGCCTTCAAGGGGTTTGGTATGTGCTGGAATAGCAACACTTTGCAGTATTGCACCCTTATATGATAAGGCCTTGACACAGATTAATAGAATGAAAAATGCTCATTCAGGTGATGCAACCTATACACTGTATTGTCATGTCTGTTTGAATGACCATAAGGTAAAGATTACACAGGAGAAAGGAATTACCATTCCATACATTGACAGAAGGCCACTCATAGCATATAAATGTACAGTTTGCGAGTGTCATGGCAACGTTCATGGATACAGAGGCAACTCTGCTGAGAAAATAAAAACCATTGAACACTCGCATCTTACTCTGAACAAGTTGCTCGAACACACAAGAAACCGGGTGTCAGATATTGCAAGAGAACTGTCCATCCAGGAATACATAATACACGAGACTACCTTTCTGCGAGTAGTAAATCATGTAACACAGTATAAATACCGTTCACTTATCAACGCGTTGATGAATATTTGAGCCATTCTGTAAGGAACAGCATTTGCCTGTGTGTACATGTATGCATGCACAAATCACTAAGATTTTTTCTGAAGACTGAGAAGCAGTAGAATGGTAAATTTTCATTTAAGTCCAATGATTAGTGTGCATATACATAAGTGTGTGTTTAGGTTAATTGTGGTGTGGAGTTCAAGTACAGTAGTATTTTGCTTACTTGGTGAAGTTGACCATGGAAAAGGGTTACTGGTAATATGAATGACATTCAGCTCTGACTGCATATGAGCGTAAGCAGAATAAAATCATATCCTGGGAATTAATTTATATCATTGTTTGACAACTGTAGTGTAAGAGATTAGAACTGACAGTTATGCAACCCTTCATTAAATAGCAAAAGATACCTGATACCTGTGGTTTGCCAGTAAAAAAAAAAAAAAAAAAAATTATACTGGGTGACTGACGTAGAATAGCAAGTACGATTTTTACTGACTGCAAGGAGTCACATTGACCATGGAAGCATTTATAAATGCCAGGATTGTTTTTCATGGATTATGTGCTGACACAGTGAGGTAAATTTATTTTTTCCATTTCTGAGAAGGTATAACTTTGTCATATCCCTGCACTTGACAGGATGTTTGTTTTATTGAGTGGTGGCATTCTCATACATATTTATGAATGATTCCCTTTCATAACATTTGTTTTTGCAGGAAGAACTAGAGAGACAGATATTTTCCTCTATTTTTATTTTCTTGCAAAAACAGTGGTTACAATTACTTTTCATATGTCAGCCATCTAAACCCCATCGCAACGACCGACATGTCATCCAATGCAAGAGACAAATCCCCACAGACCCAGACTTCACACCCTTGACTTATAACCAGACAAAGTACATATCATTAGCAACCTTAAGCACTCATCTGCCAGTGGCCCAGAGAATATCACATGGTTTATCACCTTAAACACCTTGGACCACATGGCATACAGGCAGTCACCAACATATGAAACTACAGCTACGTGTACTGACACAACATAATACCCAACATCTGGAAGCATGGTACTGTCATCACTATCCCCAAACCCAACAAAGACCCCACATTACGTTTCTCACACTGTGCCATTACACTCCTCTGCACCCCCTCCAAAGTCACTGAATGACTGGTATTATAATTAGTAACACCTGACATCCCCCTAGCCCCATCACAACATGGTTTTAGGCCTCTGCACTCCACAAACACTCTTCTTACAGACCTTACACAAAGAGTTTTCGATGGCATCAATTCATCTAGACCACCACACAGAACACTCCTAGTCACACTAGACATTAACATAGCTTTTGATGCCATCCCCTGTCACAACCTCACACAAAATATTCAACACTGACATGCACAATAACACAAAAAGATGGCTGGCAAATTATTTAGCAGGCAGATGTGCACACATAACATTTACCGATTAGTCATTGAACATCAGAAACTTCACAAATGGCATCCTCCAAGGATCTGTTTTGTCCCTTACACTCTTTAACCTGTATATGAATGACATACCCACACCCCACAGATACACATAGCTTCCTATGCAGAGGACGTAACACTTGTATGTACACACTAAAATGCAAACACAGCCACACACATCCTCCAACCTTACCTCAACACACTACATGAATGGTTCACCACAAACAGACTTACAATAGCTCCAGCCAAATCTACGATGACCTCACAAATTGGACAGCAGAACAGTCACATTCCACACCTCACTATAAACAACACTCCCCTACTACACACACACACACACACACACACAGACACACACACACACACACCTCGAACCTTACCTCAACACACTAAGTGAATGATTCACCACAAACAGACTCACAATAGCTCCAGCCAAATCTACGGTGACCTCACAAACTGGACAGCAGAACATAGTCACATTCCACACCTCACTAAAACACTCCCCTACCACACACACACACTCACACAAAATCGTTGTTGTAACATAACAATACATCATTGTCATTTAAACACCACATCACAGACATTAAAAATAAAGTAACACCAAGACTCAACGCCCTAAGGTCACTTGCCCATATAACATTCGGACACAACAAAGAAACCACCACCACAGTATACAAACAAAACATATGTTCAGTGATAAATTATGTAAGCCCTGCTTGGGCTTCTAACCTCACTGAAATACACTACAACATCCTACAGACCATACAGAACAAGGCTCTTAAAAATATTCACAGGCTGCACAGCTACTACACCTACAGACTACCTACACCAAGAAACGAAAGCCCTCAAAGTCAAGGATCATCTAGACATGAGAGGCACACAAATTATTGCCACAGCCTCCACGAATCCACACCATCCACTACACTACATGGCAGCACATCCACACACACCAAGGAACATCAAAACAACACCCAGCACATGATATCATACAGAAATACTGCCATCTCTCCCCTCTCGCCCACCTCAAACCAGCTTCCAGAAGCATATCCATGCTCAAATCACTTGCCGCTCCATTTAGTCACTCAAAGACAACACACAGTTGCATGCCCAGCCTCCTGATATCCACCCCTCTGAATCCTACCTCCCTCGTGAGGACAGGGTCCACCTGGCCAGGTTGAGATGTGGGCATCATCCAGCCCTCTTGAGTTATCAGAAGAGGCTGGATGACACCATTGCTGATTCCTCTTCAGGATGCAACATGGCACCCCCTACTCTTAAGCACATTATGAAAGACTGCATTGCACACAATCACCTGTGCCGATAACACAACATACATTCCTTGAAAGCCCTGTGGGAAAGCCCTGTCTCGGCCAGGGCCTTCCTTAGTGACTCAGGGGTGTTCGGCCAGACTGCCTGGGGAACAACTACTACTACTACTACTACTACTCAAGGAGGTGAATGTAGATATGTTTGGGAATCCTACCTGTGTATGTTTTTGCTACATGCTAAGGTAAATTACAGGTTGTTATCCCTGGTCGACACAAAATAATGTTTCCATTGATGTTCTCAAAATTAACAGATTTGGGCAGTATTTAATGTTGATGTACTGTTTGTAATATTACTCAAGTTTGGTGTTACCTGTGATACTGTTCAAGATAATAGTATAAGTAATGATTGGTTAGTTAACTCTGTATTGCTGCTGAAGAGAAGAGCAATATTTACACTGTTACTAGGTGTTTATTTTGTTCAGTCTTTTGCTCTGTTTTGGTTAAGAATGTGATTGTTAAGTATAAGTGTATATTTATGTGGTCATTATGTTTTATTGATTATACTGTTTTTGTTTTCACATAATATGGAGTAGTTGAGGTGAGATAGCTTTTATTATGTGTCTCTCATAAAGTGCAGTACTAATACTGTATTATGATAATTTTTTTTTTTTTATTGATTTTACTGTTTAGTTAAACATTTAACATTATACAGTAAAACCTCGATATAACGGACTTCAGTAGACCGGAATTCGCTTTCATCGGACTCGAGGAGCTACTGGACTAAACTCCTATATATCGGAAAAAGTCCGATAAAGCCAGGAAGCAGTCCAGACTGCCTGACAACTTCAGCTATGTTCACCACAATAAGACAAGTAAAAGACATGTTTTTCAGTGCACAGTACAGTATTATTATACCATTTTATTATTGTAGTGAAGGTATAACACAGTACAATACTGCAATGGTGGTGAAAACCACTGATGCAATCCAGACTAATGTCTGATATATCGGAAAAAGTCCGGATTAGCAGGAGTAAGTCCGGATGTCGCTTTTATCGGAATTTCGCATATTTCAGACTGGCCTGAGCCCCAATTAGTCCGTTATAGTGAGGTCTTACTGTATATTTAGCTAATGTAAAGTACTTCTGTTCAGTTTGGTTGCATGTTATCATATTATTGTTATAATGGAGAGAGGGATGGCATTAGTAATGATTGGTGAAGGATGGAGTATCTTAAATCTGATGTATGCAGATGATGTAGTGATGCTTGCAAATAGCGGATGAGAGTTTGGTAGATTGGTGCAGAGTTTTGTAGTTGTCTGTGAGCGTCATGCCTTGAAATATAGATAAGAGTAAGTTGCAAATAGCGGATGAGAGTTTGGTAGATTGGTGCAGAGTTTTGTAGTTGTCTTTGAGCATCATGCCTTGAAATATAGATAAGAGTAAGTTGCAGGCTGCTGAGAGAGAAGGTGATGACATTATGGTGAACAGAAAGAGAGAAATTGGTGAGAAAGTTTCAGTACCTTGGTGCAGCAATAGAAAAGAGGGGTAAGTGTGCAAAAAAAGTGGAAGGTAGAGTGGCACAGGGAAGGAAAATGGCTGGTGCTATGAAAGCCTTGTTAAGAAGAAGTTTGAGTGTGGTGGCTGCAAGAGGCTTGCATGAAGGAGTTTTAGGGCTTACTCAGACATACAGGTGTGAGACTATGGTATGACATGAAAATGAAGTCAAGTGTAAAAGCACTGGATATGGGACTGTTGAGAAATGTGTATGAAGTGCAGAGAGTGGGTAGGATAAGTAATAATGTGGTTTGTGAAAAATGCAGGTAAGGAAGTCATTGGACACTCCTTTGGAAGAGAGTATGCTTAGATGATATTTGGATGTGGAGTAGAGTGGTGAAAAAGGTATATCTGAGCAAATTTGAAGGTGTGGTATGCCTAGAAGAAAATGAATAGATATGGTAAATGATTGTGTGAGGAAGAGAGGTATAGGAGTTAATGAGGCTAGGGAACTGGCAAGAGATCAAGCTGGCTAGATGGAGCAGAGAAATATGTGACCAGGGTTTGGCACCCCATTTTAACTTGACAGTCATCAGAATTTCTCTTTCAGTTAATTATGTGAGTGTGAAGCTGTGTGTGGAATGTTTTTTGATCTATCAGATAGCGCCAGGAATTCGGTGGTTTTAATGGGAGTGTGGCTCATTCATCTGAGCAACTTTGACATACAGTATCTCATACTGTCAGTTTTTCCCTGGCTCTCTGGACCCCTACTTCACTCCATCTTGGGATGAGAAAGGAGGTCTAGATGATGGTATGATGATTTTTGTTATTATTATTATTATTATTGTTAATTATTATTATTATTACTACTACTACTACTACTACTACTACTACTACTACTACTACTACTATTATTATTTCATAAGTACAATGTATATTTGTATTCTAATACAGTAATAGGCTATTTTCTTTTTTGTTTGGTGAAACTGAATTACTTATGAGTGTAATATATTAATGATAAGTTGCTTAACATCAGCATTACATGATTAATTATGTATATGTGGGTATTGTTGATCCTGTTCTGTCATTAAAACAATGGTTAACATTCGACTACTTTTTTTTTTATTCTTTTAGATTTTTCTTCTAATGTTCAGTAACCAGTTTTATCAGACTACCACATTATTCTCAGAAGGGTCTAGTTCTTGGTTTCATTTGTATGTCTGTATAATATCAGTATTCAGGACCTTACCAGTAACTAATTTGCCCCATCTTTAGGATTCATAGATGCTTGTTAGCTTGTACCAGGATAGATCAGGAGTATAAATAATGTTTTGCTTTCCTAAATTCTTGTATTATGTTGTTGGAAGACTTGGTGTGATGGTTTGGAAGTGTAATGTTATGCAGCAGTGATAAAAGAATAACACCTGGAATAAGATAACAGTGTGTATGTGAAAGCCTAAGATTATTGGTTATTATCATCACTGACATTTTGAACTGGAGAAGTTGACATTATTCTTTTTTATTTTTATTCTCATGCCTTTTGTGGCTAGTTGTGCTTGATTTGCATTTTTTCTTATATAAATTTAGTCTTATTAAGGTATGGCAAGGTAACAGTATTGGTACGTGTGTCTTTAAGTTACATATGACTGAGTAACAGTTTTGCTATTTGTGCCTTGAATTCACAGTGCTGTGAATTATTCTTTCAAAAGAATTCTGTTTTATCTCCACATTAAAGAACTTTTCCAAATGTGGAATCAGGAGCCCAGGGGCTTAAATGATGAGTGAATGAGCATGTGGTCCAATTAATTGGGCATATAACTTATTAATTCTAACCATTTTTTTCTTCTTCTTTCATTACCTCACCCCATCCTCAGATGGGAAAAAGAAGTTGGGATGATATTGAATACAATTCTTCCAGTTTCGGTGTACTTTCTTTTGCTTTCACACATTTTAATTCTTTGTATGCATAGAATGATTTATGCTTCTAAGTCAATTTGGGTTATGATCTAATCTTTCCTTGTTAAGGAAATAGATATGAGGTTTTTTGAGGTATGTAATGTGTGGTTGTCCAGGTTGGAGGGCAGTTCAAGCATGGAGGGAAGATTTATTTCCTTAAACATGGAATGCAGTCAAGGCAGACATTTGGGAGAGGAGATGGAGGGATGATAAGTGAATATAAAGTTGTGGTGGGTTATGAAATTATAAATAATTATTGAGTGAATTTGGGCCTTAGAATATTGGAACCTCTCATGTAAAGTATCACTTGAGGAGAAATTACAGTTACATGTATACTGTATATCTTATGAAGTACCACACAGCATTTGCTTTGTATGATTATAGTTGTGATTATTAGAACTTAAAAAGTAAGTTTTTTTTTCTTTCTTTTTTTTTTTTTACCCTGATCCAGCAATGTCTTTCACAGAGAACTGGAAGTTGAGGCTGATGAGAAAGTAGCTCCAGGGTGGACTTACTCGCATTATGCAGAAAAGTACTACCCTCCATCCAGCCAAGTTCGTATGGAAACCAGAAATAAAACAACTTACACTTTTACTTCAACAATCCATGCTCTGAAGGATGCAGTGCTGGCATGGCCAGAGGAGTTGGCTAAGATGAACACTAGTTCCTTTGTCAGTGTTGTTGGCAGCCATACTACTATGTTGAGAGGTTGTCATGTTGTTCAGGATACAGTGAACTATGTTGTAAATTCTGTTACAAGCAAGTGTACCATCCACATGATTGTTGTATTTCATCAGCCTGTCACTGATGACATTTCAAAAAAGCTGACAGACTTATTTGACGATAATAAAATATCTGATGAATTAAGTGATCACTTTAGGATTGCTTATTTGTGGGAAAGCCCTAAGAGTTATGTCCAGATAACATCACTCAAGGAATGTGCTGATCAATTTTGCTCTCTTCTGGCAAATTCAGACAACAAACAGTCTATAAAAAAAACTGTTACTCTTCTGGACCCAAAGCCAGTCTTTGGATTGATGCCAAAGGGCACAAATTTAAAGACTGAAATAAAATCAAAAGAGCAGCCAAGATCAGAAACAGAGATTGATGAAAAATACTCATCAAACATTGTGCTCTCTAGGAGTGATGAATCTAATGTGGCACACGGTTTGATGAGTACGAGTTATTCTTCTGAATATATTTCCAAAGATTATTGTACCTTTGATGAAGGAGCAACAGCAAAGCCATTATGTGTAGCAGTTGCACAAAACACTGAAGGCTTTCCTGAAATTAAAACTGTTGCTGATGATATAATACAAGGAGCTAAAGAATTCCTAAAATTACCACTTCAAAATCAAGAGCAGCACCCAAACTCTGGACTTTTCAAATATTCTATACCAGATGACCAAAAATCCAACACCTACCAAAATTATTGTACAGCTTTGACTGATCAAGAAAATATCAAGCATGAGAGGGAAAACCACTTAAAGTTAGAAGATGCAACTGCAAAAATGGAATCAGGAGCAATGGAGCCAATAAAAGCCTCAACACAGACAGTGAAACTGAAAGTGGCAGAGAAAGCAGCCACAACACAGCAGCCAAGAGCAACAGATGAGAAAGTGGCTACAACACAGAGGCCAAGAGCAACAGATGAGAAAGGGATCACAACACAGAAATCAAGAGCAACATACGAGAAAGTGACTACAACTCAGAAACCAAGAGCAAGAGATGAGAAAGTGGCCACAACACAGAAACCAAGAACAGCAGAGGAGAGAGAGACCACTACACAGATATCAAGAGCAGCAGATGAGAAAATTACCACAACACAGAAATCAAGAGCAACAGATGAGAAAGTGACCACAATGCAGAAACCAAAAACAGGAGAGGAGAAAGTGTCTACAGTACAGACAGCAAAACCTAGTGCAGCCAATGGGAAAGTGACCACAACACAGACAGCTAAACCAAGTGCAACAGAGGAGAAATTGACCACGACACAGAAACAAAGAGCAACAGGTGATGAAGGAATCACAGGAAAGAAACAGAGAGCAATAGTGGAGGAAATGACTGCAGCACAGAAATTGGAATCAAGAGCAACAGAGAAGAAAGTGACCACAACAGAAACAGCAAACAGGGGCTACATGACACAATCCTCCATGAAAGAAAGAGAGCACAGAACATTTGCGTCTGTCAACAGTTCCAGGTCCACTGGAGACAAGTTAAAACCTAATAACCTGCATACCTTAGAGCCATATACCAAAAAACTGTTTGTCTGTGGAATAACTAAGAAGTCCTATGGCATTCAAGACCCAAGGAAAAATGAAAAGGTAATGTTGCTTGTTGGAGCTTTAGGAAGTGGCAAGACTACTTTGGTAAATATTGCTGCAAATTACCTTAAAAACAACAAAGGAACAGAAGATCTGTTTGAAGTGGTACCTAGTAACAGTTATGGCCTTCCTGCTACAAAATCAATCACTGCTTACACCTTTTGTTTTCATGAAAATGATACACCATTTACCATCATTGATACACCTGGATTAACAGCTGAAATGAATAAGGAGTCAGACACTTGTGTCCAGGTTTTGAAAGCTCTTTTGACCAGCAGTGACTTTCCCATTCATGCCATTGGCATAGTTGTTTCCTCTTGCTCGGCACAGTTGACAATATCAGAAAGACATTTATTGCAATTCTTTGTGATGCAGTTTGGGGAGAGTCTGGCAGATCATATTGTTACCTTTGTAACATTTGCAGACAGCTTGCGTAGTTCTCCAGTTCTTGAAACTTTGAGGCAAACTGGAATAAAAAGTAAGCTTCAGCTCCAGCTCAACACTTCATTATTAACCGAGTTTTCCTCTGATTTTGAAATAGCCTTTTGGAAACTGGGGATGAAGAGGTTGAAAAAATGCTTCACACATTTGGAGGGCTTAATGCCTCTTTCAGCCAATACATTAACAGGACTCCAGAATAGAGCATATTCATCAGCTATCACTGAAGAGACACAAGAATGTCTGACAAAAGAGGTGTCACTTCTAATGACACTTCTTCAAGATAAGAAAGAACTGAGTAAAAAGTTGAAAAGTTGTGACCGAGTATGGGAACTTGCAATAGTGGTGCACCGTCTGCAGTCTATGACTGGCAGTGTGGCTGTGAATGTTGAGGAGACTCTTCTGGCTGCAGTCAAGAAAACTGCCATGGAGCTCAGTTTATCTTCAAAACATTGCATTGAGTTTCTTTCATTAGCAAAGTCAAGAGGCCTTCTCACTGCAGGCAAGGAGGTACTCCACAGCCTGGCTCCCCTCTACGAAATTGCTAAAACAACAAGTCTTGATGAAAAGAAGCTCCCAGAAAGGATGTCCAAGTACTGTATTATGTGCAAAAAAGTCCATTTCCTGGAACGTACAGTATACAGTGGGATTAAAAGTTACATTAAAGGATTTGGAGAAAGCAAGTATTTGATATCATATACATGCACCCAGTGCACATGTGATGTCATGTGTCATGAGAACTACCCATTCCAGGTATGCAGCTTTTCTCTTGATGAACTAATTAAGCATACTAGAAGAGTTTTGGAAGATCTCTTGGTGGAGTTCTCTATACCAGGATTCGCAGTGGATGTGAATTTATTTGTGGAATACTTGAATGATATTCATAACAATAAATATCATGAGTTTGTCCAGGACCTGAAACAATAACAGCTCATGAATAGTGCTATTCATCAGTAGTAGCTGATTCTGTATGAAGTTTTGAGCTCAATTATGAATCATTAATTGCCATTTCTGACTTCACATACTGTGTATAAGCAGAAAAATATTGTAGTTTATATATATATAATGAGGAAGGAGATTGAGAGACTGACTAGAAGGGTGTCTGTGAGTGAGGGAGAAGGGGAGACGAAGGATGAGATGGAAGGATGGAGTGGAGAGATAGCTATATGGAGTGGTGTGTGAGTTGGGGGGAGGGCAGCCAATGGCTGAGGACTGAACGACATGAAGGCAATTTATTTGTGGCCACCCCTTATGAGATTAAGTCGTCTGGTAATAGATATATATATACAGTATATATATATATTTTTAAACACCACAGTAGAGTTTGCTTACAATTCTTTTGCCTGTTTTACAAATGATTAGATGTTAATATTGTATTTAGGTACTTCAGTGACATGGTTGTAGAAGTTTCTGGTTAGAATAGACTGTGCCATACATTATGTTTTAGATCCAAGAGGTGTAATGCAAGCACTGTTTAAATGTGAATTTTTTGCCTGTGAGATGACATTAGGAGTCTGCTTATTCAAATGGTGGGTGAATGAGAATGTGCCCAATTAAATGGGCAGACTCTAGGTTAGTTCTCTTCTGTCAGGTTCTTTATTGTCCACAGATCCTTACCTCACCCAAGTCTTAAGTGGGAAAGAGTTCTGGATGGTGGTGATTATTGTCCACAGATCCTTACCTCACCCCAGTCTTAAGTGGGAAAGAGTTCTGGATGGTGGTGATTATGATAGCTGGCAGACATGACATGATCTATGGCTTAAATAATATGGACTGTGAAAGTTTATCCTCAGACCCTTCCATGTTGTGAAACAGATACTGTAAAAAGGATTGACTGTTACTATTACCATTTTTATATAGATGCTTCTAACATGAGTCCACTTTTCTCCATCAAAGTGTTAATAAAGCAGAGATTGTTTTTTCACAGCCACCAGTGTGCTTTAGATCAGGGTGATATTGTCTGTTTTTGTACTTTTTTTATTTCCATTTCATCTATTGGGTTTTTAGATGCAGAAGCAGTCCAATCAGTCATTCACACATTAAAGGATTTTTATACAAGGTGTTTCACTCTTTCAAGCTGCCATATGGTGCTTCACTTGAACTTCTAAAAAAAATTCACATGCAAGGTACTTCACTAAAACAGAACCCCATTTTGTGCTACACATTAGCAAAGCCCTGTATGATCCTGCATCTGCTTTAGTACAGGTATTATTCTGTACTTGTTTAGTTAGATATCATATCATCATCATCATCTAATCCTGTGTTGCTCTGAGGAGCATAGGGGCCCAAGGCTAGGCAAGTTGGTCCTGAGAAAGGTGAGAGTGACCAGCCTCACTCATCCCTGAGTGGCAATACATGAGCCATAAACCCCAACCACCCCTTTGATATGGAAACCTGCACAGGCTCAATCCAATTGGAGCACCTTAATTACCCACTAAACCACCAGGTGCCATAACTTGGTTATATGGTTACTACCCAGCATGGTAAATGGTTTCCTGGTGTACAGGAAACCATTTGGTTTGTCACTCAGTGCAATCACCCATAGGCAGAAGGAAGAGGAAAGAATGAAGGAAAAAAAGACAGAAGAGGGAGTGTAGAGTCACCCGTAGGCATAAAGAAGAGGAAAGAAGGAAGGACGAGAGGAAAGGGCAGACACCTGAGTGTAGCACTACATCGAGTGCGTGGATGGTGAGCACCGCTACCTACCACTAGTTTCCTATTTAGTTAGGATTTCAAGACCATTGTTGAAATACCTTTTTTCCACACATTAATACGCAAGTGTAAGCAAAGTACTGCATTATTATTTCTCTATTTACTTCTTGTGTAGATGATGGATGTAAATTCACTGATGTACTATTAAGAAATGGTTGAATAAAGGGATTAATGTTGTACTGTACTTCATGGGTGGCCTTTCTTGAAAAAATGTTTTTGGTAAACTTCTCATGGTAGTTGAGGGCAACCTTCATCCACCCACATGATGTATCTCTATCTCTCACCCCAGGTGACTGATGCAATGACAGCCAAATGGGTTCCTGTATCCCAGGTAACCATTTACTATCCATAGTGGTTACCATATAACAAGATGGCATCTTGAGTTCAAGTGGATAACTTGCTCCAACCAGGTGGAGCCTGTATGTGTTCCATCTGGGGTGTGGTCAGGGTTAATTGCTTGTACATTGCCATTCGCAGGCAAGTGAGGCCAGTCACCATTACTGTAAATGTCAAAACTTGAGTAGCCCAGCCCCAGACCCTTGTGCTTCTGTCTGAATGGGACAAAATGGGATTGATGATGATGATGGTAAATTGCAACAGTACAATGATTTATTTTATTCTGGCTCTAATATGATCAGCATGTACTGACATTTTTTATTGTTTGCCATATTATCCCCAGTCACTTTTATTCAGTTCAAGTAAGGTCTCTCATACGGAAGGCTATACCTAACCCCACCAGTTCAGAAAGTATCATAAGCTAAGTTTTATTGTATGTACTTGTTATCCTGAGTGTTGAGAGCTCAACTCCTTGTTCTCTGTACACGAGCACTGGTCTAGGGTTTCCTTCAGAACCGGGTCTAGAGTATACAACTACAGTATGAGGAACGGCATAAAAACTTGGGCTGACCATCCTTACATGTATATTACCACAAAGAGTTACAATGCCATATACAGTACAATGCACAGATCAAACACACTATCTGATATACAGGGGATCCAGGTTGGGCTGCTAGTGGCTGGGCAGCTGCAGGTGTGGGAGGGGTTCCATCAAGCGTGCTCTCCCACAGGAGGCATGGGACCGTCATCGGGGGCCAGTTCGTTGAAGGTGGGCTGCTGGGCGGTGATGAATGTGGCCCTTCTCTGGTGGGGCCTCGATGAGTGGCTCAGCCCTCAGGACTGGGCCTGAACAGGGAGAGCAGGTGCACCTCTCTGTGCCTACTGCTGGGGGAGGACTGCTCGACAAAGGGGCTGGGAAGGTCTCGTTCTGGAGTCTTGGGGCTGCCCCAGGGTGGCTGAGGGCCGCGGCTTCTCCCGGGTCGTGAGGCTGTCAGGGGCTGCCTTTAGCATCTCCTCCTTCGGGACTACGACAGTGAGGGGCGACGTGGGGACATTGCCTGCTGGGAGTGGATCCCTAGATTCACGATGGGTCCGCTCCCGATTTTATCCAACTGGCCCTCCAGCTCTGTAGGGAGAGAAAGAGGGATGTCCCACTGAGCCTCTGGAAGAGTGAGGCGAGCAAGGGACGGCAGGTGAGGGACGTGCAGTCGCCATGGTCCTGTTCCTGACAGTGGCTGCAGATGAGGGACGTACAGTGGCGCTTCCCTCCCCGGTGCGTACAGTGGCCATTGCCCGGGTTCTGCTTGTGCCGGCGGGCGTGACAGTCTTCCACGGTACGTACTGTGGCCATTGCCGAGGCTCTGTCTTGCCCTGCACCACAGGTGCGGGGCGTACGGTGGCCATTCCCTCCTCAGCACATACAGTGGGACAGAGTGACATGGAGGCGATTTGTTTGTGGCCATCCCGTTCGGGATTGAGGCGTCTGGCGACAGATAGATAGATAGATAGAAATCTGCTTTCCTCGGGCTGCTTTTAGGAGGGCTGCATAGAGAACGAGAAATCGAGAAGAAGAAGACGGTCACAAAACAACAACAGTCAACCAACCTGACAAACTAATGAATGTGTTTATCTAATGTGCTCTATGTGGAAACATTGAAGCATCGTAAAGTGCAGCACTGGTGTAATACGAGAATCACAGCACCATGGATCAGGTTAAAACATTGCATGACCGCGAGTCCTTGTCAGATGCAAAGGCACGTGGATCTTCACGAGAGGCACACGAGCAGATAATATCAGTTGCCACTGACTGGGGTCCAATAGTACAGAATAAGCCATTACTTTCGTCAGATTCCAGGTAACTGCTCGTTTTACATGCACACACAAGTACGAGTACAACATTAAAGAAAGTGGCAAGTATGAGGCCTAATGTACCCCAAACCAGTATGAAAGATGCATTTTTTGTATTATTATTGTTGATATTGTGATTGTAGTTTTGTAAATTTCTTCCATTAAATTGTACCTGACTTATAGCCTTTCTGATCTAATCTTAGAAGAGATGAGCCTCAACCTTTTGAAAGGTGACAGTTGACTGGTTGTCAGAGTGCATTCATTATTATCGATGCATTTACGTTGTTTTCACAATAAGGGCTGCAATAACTATTTCATTATGAAATTGTCCAAATAAAACGTTATTAATAGTTATTTGTATAAACCAGTTTAAAAATGCAGCCTAACAAAGTTTATCAGATGATCTAGACATGTTTGAAATTTTGAATTCTTGGGACAAATTACAACTACGTGTATTTATAGCCAGATATCTTTGAGTTGTTTTATGGGGAGGGACACTAACCTTTTGCCAACCCACTTGTTGATATGTGTAGGACCAGTAGTGATTGAGATTTATGGGGTGGGTATTTGGATCTGATCCCAAAAATGTCAGTTATATGGGCCAAGATGAAGTTGATAGCCATTGTCCAGAAGTGCAATTATTTCATACCAGATTTTTTTTTTTCCATGAAATTGATGTTACTGATAGGTGCTAGTGAGAAATTAATCTCTTTTTCACCCTTAAGACAGCCTTCAGCTCACAAACTTATGGGATAGAGAACATGGCAAATCATCCTTTTGTGGGAGTTTGAAAACTCTTCTAGCGGTATCATACCAAAGGTCCAAAGTTGTCCAGGCCCATCCTGACAACCAAAACCCAACCTCATTCAGTGTATGTCAGTCTGTTTTTCAGTCTGTCTGTCAGTCAGTATGTCTATCTATCTATCTGTCCTATCTGTCTGTAGCTAGATAGCTTAATCTAAGAAAGGGTGACCACAAACAGTTCCCTATATTTATATATACCAGTATGTCACTGTCCTCTTCCATCAGATTGTTCTCCCTTCTGCTCACCAACGTTTTCGTTTTCGTTTTTGAAGGCTCCAACATGCTTGCATGTGTCGGCCTTGGTCACCTAATGGCGGCTCTCCACGCTGCTCGATCTCTGGCAGCCTCCCTATTCAGTCCCTTAACCCTTAAGTCACATTTAATGACCTCGTCCCATGTCTTTCCCGGTCTACCCCTCCCAACCCCTCCCCCAATATTAACACTTCTCACCCTCTGCACCCAGTTATCATCCCCCATCCTCTCCACATGTCCAAACCACCTCAGCCTACCTCTCCTCATCACAACACCAAAACACTCCAGTCCCATCCTACCTCTCAACTCTTCTATCGTAAACCCAGCCCCACCAGGCCTTGCACGCAGGGACGCACTGCCCATCCACCTAATCATTGTCATTTCTGTACGTTTAAACCTGCGAATATCCTCTTCCTTTACTGCCCAGGTCTCACTACCTTACAGCATCACACTCCTAACACATTCTGCATACAAGGACCCCTTAGCACGTAAGGAGAGTCCTCTCAATGTCAGGAGAGGCAACAGCTCCCTGAACTTCTTCCAACCACTTCTCACTCTAGCAACCGAGCTAACTCCAGCCCCACCTCCGGCACATAACATGTCTCCCAGATAACAAAACTCCTCCACACACTCAAGAGACTCACCTGCAAATTCAACCCTCTCACGCCTAACAATCTCCACCTGCTCTCCCCGACACACTGCACACATGAAATCAGCATTATCTTGCAGTCTACCTCTAATACCACTACATCTCTTGTGCACCCATCTATCACAAACACTGCACAAGATGGAATTACTTCCCACACCCATGTGGCAAACTGCACATGGCCACTCTCCCTCTCCTCTGATTGTACCGCCACCAACCCTAGATATCATCACTTTTGTTTTATCTGCATTTACCCTTAAGCCCTTGTACCCCATACCATCTCTCCACTTCTTAAATCTTTCCTCAGCCTCCCCTTCATTCTCAGCAATCAACACCAAATCATCAGCATACAACATCTCCCATGGGAGTCCATCTCTGAAGTCACGTGAGAGGGCTTC
>JAGKTI010000005.1:115670-146968 GCA_018397915.1 Birgus latro | reverse complement strand
TAGGGGAGGCGGTAGCTCGATCGGTAGAGAGTTGGCTTGCAGTCCCGAGGGACCCAGGTTCGAATCCTCGCTGGTGCAGGGAACAGTTTAAGGATTTGAATTTCATTAAATCAGGCTTTACTGATCTACCAGAAGACCCGCCGACATGTCGTAAAAATAACCCCGCTAATACCAATACACCAGTCCTGTATGAGACAGCCCTAGCATGTATTCAATATGGACGGTGGGTGTTAGCGCCGAAGTGGTGACATGTAGTGGTGTATGGTATGTAGGAGGACGGCTGGGCCTTGATAGCAGGCTGCAAAGCCTATGCCCAGAGTTGGACACATAAAAAAAAAAATAAAAAAAAAACTTAGGTCTTCTTTTGTCTGCTGCATGCCAGGCAGTAACAGATGCACAATTAATAACAAAAGTCCTGTTGCATCTCCTCTCTCCATGATCATTCGACAGTCCTCATGAATTTGCAGCTGCCCACAATGATGGCCACCGGTCATTAACATCAGTTGTTTGCTTCGAACTTGCCCACCTAATCAAGTCCACGGAAAGAGAAGTGTGAGAGGTGACAGAGCTTTCGTTGCTGATAGTGCACTGCAGTAATGAATGTTTTTTTTTCTAGGTTGCTTCTGGTTGTATCAGGAAAAACCGTGAAGGTTCTGAGCACTGATAGTGGCAAACTTGTGGAAGAACATCAACACCATGAGCATAAGGTATGTGCTGTTGTGGTCAGGGATATCACTCCACTTTTTACTTTGCCACTTATGAAGTTATTACACAGTACTGTATTCTGAAAAGTCTGATGAGCTCTGAAGTTTGCATTAGTGGGTTTCAAGAGTCATTGGTCACTGCCCATTATATATTGCAAGAATGTGGATTGACAGTTACAGCCACAGCTTATAGGAAACAAAGAACCAGGTGTACTGTGGCAATTATACAGTTGGCTTCTAGACATATGCCATAACATTTTCACACATTATTTTTAGACCCTGGGTCCAGGATTGATGACAGAATATCTCGGCTGATTGTGGGTTTGGGTTGATGTAGCCCATATGGGTTTTTATCCAATGGAGGGCTGGAGTTTGTGTGCTAACATATTGTCACTCGGGAGTCAGTAACTGGTTACTCTTGCCTCATATGTCAGGACTGAGTAGACTATACCCAATTTGATTGACCTATGCACCTGAGATGTATGGGGTGAGTAGGATGTGTTTGATTCATGGCTGCTGCTTGGCCACTGATGATGTCATTGAACCAAATGCAGGCATGTATTATAGTGCAATATGTGGACGTAGGTGTACACTGTGGGTGGATGTAGTGCAACATGTGGATGTAGGTGTACACCATGGGTGGGTGTAGTGCAGCATGCTGATGTAGATGTACACCATGGGTGGATGTAGTGCAACATATGGACATAAGTGTACGCCATGGGCGGATGTAGTGCAACATGCGAATGTAGGTGTACACCGTGGGAGGAAAATTTACTGGCACCTGTTGTTATGACATCATTGGCAGCCAGTCAGCAGCCACAAATCAAACACACCCTACATCCCATACATCTCAGGTGCACAGGTCAATCAAGTAGGGTATAGAACTGAACTTGTACACTTCTGATGAGACATTGGAAAGAGGATTAGGTGAAAAAAAAGAAGAAGATTTAGCTTTTTTTTTTTTTCATCAGTTTGTGAGCTTTTAACCACTTACATCTAATGACATAAAAGCTGAATATAAAAGGGAAGTGGAGGAGCGATTGGGTAAATATAGATTGGAACTGATGGAGGACGTGGAAGGAGTGTGCAAGATATTCACAGAAGAAATCTGTGCAGCATGTGAGGTGGTGTATGGGGTTAAGAGAAGACAAAAGGGGGTTCAGGGAACAGCAAGGTGAACTGAAGAGGTGAGAGAGGCTGTGGCACAAAAGAAGAAAGCATATAATGAGTGGATGAGGAACAGGGGCGTCGAAGAAGCTGAGAGACGGACGAGAGAGTTATACATAGAGAGGAGGAGAGAGGTGAAAAGATTAGTAATAGAGAGTAAGAAGAGAGTGTATGAGGAATTTGGAAGGAATTTGAGTGCAAAGTGAAGGGAATGAAAGAAAATGTTCTGGAAGGAGGTAAAGAGAGCTAGACAAAGTCTAGCCAACGAAGTCAGTGGGGGTGTGAAAGATAAAAATGGTAGATTACTAGTGGAGAAGGGAGAAAAAGTAAACAGATGGAGAGAACACTTTAATGAACTGTTGAACATGGAGAATGAAAGTAATGCAAGTATAAGTGGCTGGGGAATGGCAGGGAGAAGGAGGGTTGTGAGAAGAGAGGAAGAAATCAGTAGGATGGAAGTGGTGGAAGCAATGAAGAAAGTTAAAATGGGGAAAGCCCCAGGAATTGATGGAGTGTGTGGTGAAATGCTGAAGCATGGGGGAGAGATAGTTATAGAATGGATGTGGAAGGTGTGCAGATTGGCGTGGGAAGAGGGTAGAGTCCCAGAGGATTGGAAGTCAGGTATAATTATTCCTCTGTACAAAGGAAAAGGGGAAAAAGCAGTATGTGGTAATCATAGGGGCATTTGCCTTCTCAGTGTAATAGGAAAAGTATATGGTAGGATACTTATTGACGGAGTTAGGGAAATAACAGAGGAATTAGTTGGAGAAGAACAGGGAGGTTTTAGGAAGGGAAGAGGTTGTGTAGACCAGATATTCATTGTTAGATCCTTAGTGGAAAAGTTTTTAGAGAAGGGAAAGAAGTTGTATGCGGCCTTCATGGATCTGGAGAAACATATGACAGGGTGGATAGACAAGGAGTGTGGAAAGTATTAAGAATATATGGAGTGGATGGGAAGTTGCTGAAGGCAGTGAAGAGTATGTGTGAGGGTGCTAAGGCTGCAGTGCATGTGGATGGCAGACTGAGTGAATCTTTCCATTTGAAGGTTGGATTGAAACAAGGATGTCATGTCTTCATGGTTGTTCAGTCTGTACATGGATGGGATTATAAAAGAGATACAAGGTCGAGCAGTGGATGTTGGAACGGCCCTGGTGAGAGAGGGCAGTGTTTGAAAACTCCCTGTACTGTTGTTTGCAGATGATACTGTGTTGTTGAGTGAAGACGAAGGGGAGCTGCAAGGCTTGGTAGATGAGTTTGGGAGAGTGTGTGAGAAACGGAATCTAAAGGTGAATGTAGGGAAGAGTAAAGTGATGGTCTTCAAGGGAAGTGAAGCCAGTGAATGTACAGTGGAATTGGATGGGGAGGATATGGAGAATGTGAGTGTATTTAAGTACTTGGGTATTGTGATGAGTAAGGATGGAAGTCTGGAGGGTGAAGTGCTTGAAAGGGTGCAGTAGGGAAGGAAGGTTGCTGGTTCGTTGAAAACAGTGATAAGAAACAGGGAGGTGAGCATTGGAAGTGAAAAAGTTGTTACATGACAGTATTGTGATACCAACTCTAACATACGGAAGTGAAGCTTGGACCCTATTGGAAGGACAGAAGTCAAGAGTGAGAGCAGTGGAAATGGATTATTTGAGAGGAGCATGTGGAGTCACATGGAGAAACAGACTAACAAATGAGGAAGTGAAGGAGCATTGTGGTGTGGTTGTGGACGTGTTAGGAAGGGTTAGGAGAAACACATTAAGGTGGTTTGGGCATGTGGAGAGGATGGAGAGTGAAAGACTGACGAGGAGAGTGTATGTGAGTGAGGTGGAGGGGGCGAGAGGGAGGGGGAGGCCGAGGATGAGATGGAGGGATGGAGTGGAGAGGTACATGAGAGAGGGGGTTGTGAGTTGGGAGCGGGGTAGTGAAATGGCGGGGGACAGGGCGACGTGGAGGCGATTTGTTTGTGGCCACCCTGTGCGGGATTGAGGCGTCTGGCAATAGATAGATAGATAGATCTAATGACATATTTTATATCCAGACAAGTTTTATTTAACTTAGTAGCTAAAGGCATCTCATACTGGGAGAGTTAATGAAGGCCATGTTTGACTCCTTCAGTGTAAAAAAGTTTCTCTTAACTCTTTTAGTCCAATGATGTCATGCAATTTGCTGTTGTTGCTGTTACATTTTTTAATTCAGCAAGGAAGGGCTTTGCAGATTGGTGGGTTCAGATATCACTTTTCTTTATTCCTTCATCAATAGAGGTCTGTTCAGAACTGAATAAAATCATCTGGTGGAAGCAAAAGAAAATAAAAATAAATAAAGATTAAGAAGTGGTAACATAAATAAAACAGAAAAAAAAAGCCATTATAGTGAGAGGGTTATTCATATATGTGTTGTTCCAGATTATTGGTGTGTGCCATGTAGAAGAAGGAAAGGATCAGTATGTATCCTGTGATGAAAGTGGCCTTGTGTGTTTTTGGAAACTCCAGAGTACCAAAAAGGATGATGTGGAGGTAAGTGGCAACTGGTATTGTGTTGTTAAATGGAGATGAGAGAACTTGAAGCATCAAATGTCACGTAGCTATGAACAGTCTCTCTGTCTATCTAGGTATCAGTCAGTCTGTCTATCAATTGCCAGATGCATCAGTTCTGTAAGAGATGGTCATAGACAAATCACCTCCATGTTGCACTGTCCTCTGTCATCGTATTCTGATTGAGGAAGTGTTATATCATCCTCTTGTTTTACTGAATAGTTACTTGAGAAGGCCATTTTCATATGGTGGCACGAGTGCAACCAAGTGGTTCTGCTGCCCAGTTATGCAAACATTCTTCAGCTCTCTCTGTATCTAATGAAAGGAGGAGGATGGAGTGCAGAAGGGCAGCTTCAATTTTCAACCTACAGTTTCACATCTAGATGAGCCTGGAACCTCAACAAAAGCCAGTGGGGGGGTTCCAAGGAAGACAGAATGTTAGAAATAAGGATGATATGCTTCTTTGCCGGTATTTGAAAGTTTCCTTCGAATTAGGCTATATGCATTTTTTTCTTTTTGCAGAAATATGCTCTCAGAGTCAAGCATATCAAGTCTCTATCAGCAGTTGTTGCCTTTGAGTTTTGCAGAAGAACCCGTCAGCTGTTTTTGGTGATTGACTGTAATAGGAAGACTGGAGCATTGTTCAAGTTTTCCCCACCGTATAACACTGGGAAATGTAGACAGAAAATAATGCATAGATATGTGCAATTTGGACAAAACAAGGTAAGTGTAGAGGTGCTTGTAATGGACAATAGGTCCTTGCTGTACAGTAATCCCCCCCCCCTTTTTTTTTTAGTTCAAGGTATAATGCAGAAAAATTATCCATCGTACCTCTATCGCAGCTTGGACTGGATTGGTCACAGACAACACATGTCCCAGTTGTAGATTAGGCCCACATGATAGGACAAAAAGGACACATAATGGAGCACTGCACAATACTTGATACACCAAGATGCAGACATAACACCAGTGGTTTAGGGGACCACCACTCCATAGTGGTGGTTGTTTATATGCTGTCAGTGAGTCTGCTTGTTCAGTGACACCATTGTTGAGCAAAATAACTGCAACCCAATTCATAATATCAAGTATATGGAAAAACTGTGGAATTTTAGAAAACAGAAGTTGACTAATAATGAGGATTGCCTGTACAGTAATTACATTTGATTACCAGTTATGTTAAATGGTTGAAGTACTGGGTTACCTGGATATATGACATTTTTGGATGGACATATTTTTAAAAAATAAGAATTCAGGAATCAAAGGAATAGTATTAAAATAAGGACCAGTATTATCAGCTTACCATACAGGGTTTTACCTTTGCAAAAAACAAGTGGTGAGTTTTCTAAAAATATTAAACCTTAACGTTTAAAAATTACAGTATAATTAATGTTCATCATCATCATCATCATCATCATCATTAGCTCAACCATAACGCCTATTACTGTAGATGGAATGAGAGGATCAAAAAAAAAAAAAAATTAACCTAATACCCTTTTCACCATCCTTTTTATCTGCATTTTCTCCATATGACCATATCATGTAGCACACACACTCTGTGATGCTGTTGGCAACAGACATTCTTATTTACATACAGATGATTCACAAATTTTGTATTTTATTATCCTGTGCACTCTGTGCACTGTGATAATACGGTAATTGTTTTCCTGTTTCCCCTGCAGATTGCTTTGAGTAGTTCGGGGAAGACTCTTGCTGTTTGTTCACATAAGCAACTCATCATCCTGCAGAGCCACAGCCCTAACCATTCTGGGGGGGGGAAAGGCTGGTATGAAAATGCAACTGAGATAATTTATGTGCATTGAAAATACATAAAAGTTTCATTTATGTATTTATTAATTTATTAATACCAGACAAGAGCTTGTTAAAGTAGTGCAGAGGTTTGTAGATATCTGTGCCTTGAGACTAAATGTAGAAAAAAGGAAAGTGTTTGTTACTGGGAGACAAGGTGACTCACAGTGTGATGTTACAGTGAATGGAGAGAGACTAGACTTGGTGAGAGAGTTCATATACCTGGACACAATGATAGAAGAAGAGAGAAAAATGTGCAAAAGAAGTGGAAAGTAGAGTGACACAAGGCAGGAATGTAGCTGGCACTATGAATGCCTTGATAATAAACAGAGGCTTGAGTGTTGCAGCTGCGTGAGGCTTACATGAAGCCCAACTATAACATATGGGTGTGAGGCAATGATGTGGCATGAAAAAAGTCAAGAGTGACAGCAGTGGAGATGGGACTGCTGAGGATTGGAAGACATATGCATTCACTTAGTCTTTCACGGTGTAGCAGGAGCTAAGTTTTTGCTTTAACCCCATCAGCTGTATGTTAGGAACTTGTGTCATTTAACATTTCATTGTGATCACATATCACATATACCACATGGTAAAGGTATATTTTTAATCAGCTTTTGAAGAAGTATTTGTACTAATGGGGGTTAGAAGTTTAGAAGTTATTTTATATTCAGGCCATTTTTAGATTTTTGGTATGTTATTCATCTTAGGTAGAGCCTCTTAGAATAGCATTTTACCTGAACACATCAAAGATGTTGAGTTTGAGTTTGTGTATTTTATTGGCCTTTTCATATTTCATTTCTTGAATATTTATCACATAGGTTATCTTGCTTAGATTTTGAATTTAGTTTAGGGTTCAGTATCCTGTAAGTGGATGTTGATGGATCCCTGTTAGCTCAACTGATCTTCCCCAGGTTGGTTCACAAGGTAAAAGATAATGTGTACCCAACTTGTGTGGCATACCACCCGTTTAAGGACATTTTGGCTGTTGGGGACAGCCAAGGTCGTGTGGTGCTCTGGTATGAATTTACCTCAACCCCCCCGCAGCAGCAGACATTCCATTGGCATGAACTGCCTGTAGGACATCTTGCATTTTCTAAAACAGGTATAGTTACATATGCATTCTGAATGTACAGTAAAATATATATAGTAGATGGTGACATAAATGATACAAGAAGTGATCGATATATGGTATAATGTACGGGTATATCTTCTGTACATGTATATAAGATTATCCACAAGATCTTCCCTTCCATAATGTCTTAATGAACAGTAAGAGGAGTCTACTTCGGGTGTGCAGCTATAAAGAGAAGTAAATATGTAATGTAAATGAAGAGAAGAGTGGCTAGAAGCAGTGTTTGGTGCTATGAAGGCCATGGTACAAAATAGGTTTGCATAGAGGCTGCATGAGGATTGCATGGAGGCATTTTAGTCCCCACACTAATGTTTGAATGTGAAACTTGTGTGACTTAAGTGTGAAAACTGAATAGTAACAGTTTGTGTGTGTGTGTGTGTGTGTGTGTGTGCATGAAAGGAGAGAAGGAAGTTCTTGCAATCCTGAAAAAAAGACCCCTTAAAAAAAAAAAAAGTAACATCTATAATTTCCACCTCCCATTTTGAAAGAATTATAAATTGTGAATTCCATATTGTAGTGTATTATGATGCTCAGTGGTTTGCTAAGCTTCCAATTATATCTCAGACCATGTTATTTGAATGTTGTATATGTTGGCATGCAACCCATTTGCTGCAAGTGGTCAGTCATATGGTGAATGAAGTTGTATGGCAATAACAAGAATTAAATCTAAAAGATTATCTACCTACTTCATTGCAAGACATCTTCCTTGAGATGACTAATTTGATTTCATTATAGTCATTGTAATGAAAAAGCCATCAAATTTAAGGAGTTAACCTTATTTGACCAGTTATATGTCCATCTTGAGTGTCGAGTTGTAGCAGTAGAATAACACTAGAATATAATGGAGGTCATGAAGTGCAGTGAAAAAGATGTAGAGCCATTGTATTGACCTTTTCTGCAACTGAGCTACATGAAATATGCTGCAAGAGGATGAAAATCTTGGCCAGATTATTGTGAAAGAATTATATAAAAAGTATTGTAGTACCTTAGAAGCATTATAGTGTGCATTTTTTAACTTTAATAACTGCTGCATTTTTTGTGTATTTTTCAGGAACAGAATTATACTCAGGTGGAGGCGAGTGTGTGCTGGTTAAGTGGCAACTGAGTTCTGAGAAGCAATACTTTTTGCCACGTCTGGGTATGCCCATCATGTTTGTTACCACTGATGAAACAAACACCTTGATCGCTGTGTCTCATGTGGATAATGGTAAAGTTGCTAAAGTTATTGTTGTTGTTGCTTTAGAGTTGAAATGTGGGAATGCTATCAGTTGCTGTCAAATACCATCAGTATTTTGCACAGTTGTTACATGTTTATTCCACTATCTGCCTCATTGCAGATATACTGTATGATCCACATTCCTCCAACCTCTGCAAAAGCCACACAGTGTATCACTCACCAGATACTCGAGCACCTGTCTTTGCTTTCCTGAAGCACTCAACAGTCTTATTCCACAGTGATTTTTGCACTCTGGTCACTTCAGTGCCTTGACACCACCTTGCAAGCAACCCCCCCCCTCCTCTCTCTCTTTCTCTCTCTCTTTCATCTTTTGACTGTGTAAGTCATGACTTTATAGATTTTTTATATTGCAATTGGGTCTGGGAGATGCAACTGTGAGCCATATTATGGTAAAAAACAAAACAAAAACAAAAACTTTTTGTAATGATAATGCTTAACAGTTACTTTTGTTGGGGTAGCCTGATATGCACAGTCACATAGCTAACACAGCCATCCAAAATCTTTGACCAAACAGCATCCTTCATGTACTTCCTTCAGAACTGCATCCCTCTGAAAGTGCCCTTTCCAAAGAAACAAGGTCACTTAGCTAGACTAAAATGTGACCATCACCCTTCTCTGCTTAACCTGCCCCATACCCACTAATTTATTATGAAACCCACCCCCAAAACCCGACAAATTTTCAACTCCCCCCCCCCCACTAAAACCTCTGCTTTTTATGAGAAACATCGAAAATTCAGCGAGAAAGCGCTCACCTGAAGTAAGAAATGCCCTAAACAGGTGAGAGGCCCCTCACCTGGTACTGCTTTCTGTGAAGGTGTGCTCCATAAAAGACACTTCCTGTGCGAGGGAAACTTAACCAAAACCACTCAGCAGCATGGAGAGCCGCCATTAGGTGACCAAGGCCAACACATGCAAGCATGTTGGAGCCTTCAAAAATGAGCGAATGAGCGAAAGTACAAATTTATATTTAGTATAAAGGTATACTGGTTTTAACACAATATTATAGGTGATATAAGCGTTGTTCACTCACCAAACACATCAACATATCGCGCCTACCTTGGCGATATTACCTCCTCATTACTTCTGCTCATTACTAACTCTGGTGCCACGTAATCTTTGTCCTCCACGTCGGGAATCACTTTCACCTTGAATTTCGTCGTCGGAGAGACCGTGGAACTATGTGTCTTTACTGGCCAGATCACTGCTAATAGGTGAGTTGCTGAGAAAATGTCACCCCCTCAGAGGGGGGGGGGTTTACACAGGGTCAGGCAGTGTCGCCGCCTGGCGGGGTGTAGAGGAAGGTCTTCCACATATGCCTACCAAAAATCTCCCACGAAACTTGAAAAATGTGCAAACGACGGGCCTTTCAATTGCAAAACATACGATGCACGTCGTGGGGACTGAGCGTGAAAAAAATTTGTGACATGCATCGTACGTCGTGTGGACGGGGCAGGTTAAGTCTATCTATCTATCTATCTATTGCCAGATGCCTCAATCCCACACAGGGTGGCCACAAACAAATCGCCTCCAGGTTAAATGCCACCACAAAATTCAGCACAACTCACATGATAATTCCAACTTGCACATCACATTTGCTATAATTACTTCATGAAAATCACTCTTACAAGATGTGTTATCATGCAAAATTACCTCGAGATTTCTGGCTTTTAAAGTGCCTGGATTTCTGCCAGGGGGACATAAACATCTGCAAGTGAGATATTTTTGCATAATGTACTGTACTGTAGTCTGGCATAGCTGGCAAGGTAAAGTTTTGTAATATCCTTATAAGCAATCATACCCTGAGCACATACATTATTGTGTTGTAGGGTAATGCATACCAGTATTAGATAATAAATGTTCTGTGCATGTGGGCCTAGTTTTATTACTGGAGAGACTCAGTTTTACCATATCTTTTACTTCTTTACAGGTATCAGTATTATCAAAGCGCAGTCATATACATTAGTTGGACTTATACAGGGCTTCTCCATGAATGTTGACAATCCAGAGCCATTCCCAGCTGGTATTGCATATGACCCACGCACCAGAGCTGTTGTAACAAATAGCAAGACAGGCCATGTGCAGTTTTATGACATACATCAACGTAGACTGCTCTATCATGTGAGTATTTTGGTAAAAGTTTGAGGATATATGATATATATATGAATGGCTGCCATCAGCCTGGAAGGTGCCATCCTGAAAATGAAAGCATGATGTGGTTTTAAGTTTGGTAACTAGCCATGCAACCATGCAGTCATATGCAGAGAATTTGGTCACAAATACATGATATCATAGTCTAGACTGAGACTACTGCAACTCTCACATTTTCAGTTCTTTGTACAAGTTTTTTTTATCTCTTTCCATCAAGTGTCACGGGTTGGGAGAGGAAAAAAATGGCAATGGAAGATGGCTTGTGGTATAAAGACTTTGATACTAAACAGTGTTTTGAGTGTGGACGTTGCAAGAGGATTCCATGAAGATGTGTTGGTACTCATTTTAACATGTGATTGTGTGAGCCTTTGTGTGGCATGAAAATTAAAAGTCAAGAGTAAGAGTTGTGGCAGTAGGACTGTTGAGGAATGTGTGTGTAGAGTTCATACTATGGATAGGCTCAGAAGACATTGTGGTCATGAAAAATGTTTAGTGAAGAGCATTATGATAATAGGGTAGATAAGTGTGTGTTTGGATGGTTTGATTATACTCTGTAGAAAGAATGGGTCTTGATAGAGTTGTGAAAAGAGTACATGTTAGTTTTGAAGATGGGAGAAGGTGTGGCTGACTAAGAGGAAGGTACAGTATTTGTACAGGTGATGTTAAATAAATATTTGGCTATTAAAGTCTAGTATCAGTTTGACAATCCCTTCACTTTATTTAACATTCATAAGTGAGTTTCCCACTGGTGACCAGAATTGACAAAGCCCTAGTATCTTTCTGCTTTTTCATTGATTTAATGGATAATTATACTTCTATCCCACTTCAGGTTTGTTCATAGTCTATTAGAAGTTAATGTATGTTATTAAGTTGGTAATGCAAATTGTGGTGGGAAAATTTCTCAACTTTAGCCACAGTCCAGGGGCCAACTTTTAATTTGACATTGTTTATTTGTCATATCTACAGCTTACTGCCCTAATTTCATACTAAGTTGTTTATTTGTCATATCTACAGCTTACTGCCCTAATTTCATACTAAGATTAGGAGCTGCTGTCTTTCATGGTAACTAAGTAAGCAAGCACATGTGTGTTAATCATTCATATCTTATTACTCAGGTGAACATCACCTTAAGCAACTACTACACCCAAGAGCAACACAAGAGACTCTACAACACAGAAGTGCAGCGTGTCGCTCTCTCACCAAATGGACTGTGGATGGCTACCACTGAATACCGCCCAGATTTTGAGTACACTCCTGAAATACGTCTCAAATTTTGGTCTTTCAAGCAGGAGGAACAGGAGTGAGTAATAGATTCTTGCATGGTCTATGTGCATATGTTCCTTTGTGCATTACCAATACAGTACAGATTGCAAGCAATCCATTTTTTCTGATTGCAGTGCTTCCCTACATACCACAACACAATCACCACTTGTGCATTCCCCCCCACCACCACCACCACCACCACAGTGTTTCAGCCTTAATTAACCCTTCAAAGGCAGGCTACTTTGGGATTTAACATCTATGTGGGGGGGGTTATTTTTGAGAAAAATAAAGTGTTATGAAATCAGGCAAAACATGCATAAATGGATCAGAACAGCTGAGAAAATAAAGAATTTGATGTTACTTCAAATTGTGCACGGGCTGGGTATTGGTGAGAGGTAAGTGAGAGGAGTGGTGGTGCCTCAGGGTCACTCCCAGTGGCTGAAGGTTGAGTGCAGGTGGGCAGCTAGTCTTGTTTTCTATTCTTGTAACAGCAGATTTAAGTATATTGTTTTTACATTGTTTACACTTTTCTATGTCTTCAAGGTGCACTTTGAATGTTACACACTATAGTATATGTAAAATTTTTCTTACTTTATCATACCTCTCTACAGTTATAATTTTCTATCCATCCATCCATCATCCAATCCTACATTGCCCCATGAGGAGCGTAGGAGCCCGGGGCTCGGCAAGTTGGTCCTGACATTTAAGATGAGAGTGACCAGCCTCACTCATCTCTGAGTGGCAATACATGAGCAGTAAACCCCAACCACCCCTTGGATATACACCTTCACCGGCTCAATACGATTGGAGTGCCATAATTATCCACTAAACCACCAGGCACCATAATTTGGTGTTATGATTGCCATCCAGTGTAGTAAGTGGTTTCCTGGTGTACGGAAAACCATTTGGCTTGTCACTCAATATAGAGTCACCCACAGGCAGAAGGAAGAGGAAAGAAAGACAGAAGAGGGAGTGTAAAGTCACCCGTAGGCAGAAGGATGAGGAAAGAATGAATGAAAGAAAGACAGAAGAGGATGGAAGGAAATAGGAGTGGAGGAGAGGAAAGGGCAGTAAATATTATGTACCATTGTTCATATTATACCGCTCACCATCCACTCACTCGATGTAGTGCTGCTCTCAGGTGTCTGCCCTTTCCTCTCCTCCATCCTTCTTTCCTTCAATCCCCTACTGTCTTTCTTTCCTTCATTCTTTCCTTGTCCTTCTGCCTATGGGTGACTGTACACTCCCTCTTCTGTCTTTCTTGCCTTCATTCTTTCCTCGTCCTTCTGCCTGTGGGTGACTCTACACTGAGTGACAAACCAAATGGTTTCCTGTACACTGGGAAACCATTTACAACGCTGGGTGGTAACCACATAACCAAATTTTGGCGCCTGGTGGTTTAGTGGGTAATTATGACACTCCAATTGGATTGAGCCGGTGAAGGTTTATATCCAAGGGATGGTTGGGGTTTATTGCTCACGCAATGCCATTCAGGAATGAGTGAGGCTGGTCACTCTCATCTCAAATGTCATGACCAACTTGCCTAGCCCCGGGCTCCTATGCTTCTCTCTGGGGCGACATAGGATTGGATAATGAATGAATGATGAATGAAATCACAACTGTTCACACTAATATGTCTTTATGGTGTGATATTCTGTGAAGCAATCAATACAGAGACCCGCACCACATTCCTGGCATATATAAGGCCTGCGAAATAGGAATTCGCTCTGGAACATCGACCGCCTTTTAAGGGTTAAGGTTTGATAGACGTGAAAAGACCAAGCTTTGCAGACACACAGATCTATTAACTTGGTGCCTCAAAAAAGAATATAGCACCCAGTGTCATGTTTTATGCGAATCAGTGCCCTAATAATTAACAAAATACAATATTTGTACTTATTATTACAGGGTACCCCATATACCACAATTTTACTAGTACTTCCATGTCTGAAAACGATATGTGCGATAAGAGGTTCAGTACATTTTTTGTTGACTTTCCTTCGTTGTCACAACTACAAAAAATCTTTGCAATCACTTGGCTGAAATGACTTACATTTATATAAACCAAGACACATAGCAAACAAAATTTTTCATAATTTAACAAACATCGGTATTATCATCATCAGCCAGGAGCAAATAAAGCTTGAATGTGGGAAAATTATCAACACATTAAGTTTTGGGATTATGGTCACCCTCATCTGCTGCCTAATAGTATTGGTTTTTTGGTAGTTTACATTGTGGTTGTCTTCTCCCATTTAGGATTTTGCTAGGGCACTCGGGGATTTTATTCTGGGCACATCATATGCCTCCCCCCTCTGTCTCCCCCCCTACACCTTATTCACAGACATTTTCCTCATCAGTCTTTTGCTGTCCATCCTCTCCACATGGCCAAACCACCTCAGTGTGTTTCTTCTAACATTTCCTATCACATCCACATCCACACCACAACACTCCTTCACTTCCTCATTTGTCAGTCTGTCTCTCCATGTGACTCCACATGCTCCTCACAAATAACTCATTTCCACTGCTCTCACTCTTGACTTGTGTCCCTCCAACAAGATCCAAGCTTCACTTCCATACGTTAGAGTTGGTATTACAACATTATCGTGCCGGAACTTTTTCATTTCCATGCTCACTTCCCTGTTTCTTAGCACTGCATTCAAGGACCAGGATCCTTTCTTCCTTGTTGTACCCTTTCAAGCAAGGCAGTGAAATGGCGGGGGACAGGGTGACATGGAGGCGATTTGATTGTGGCCACCCCTTATGGGATTAAAGTGTCTGGCAATAGGTAGATAGATAGACATCTTATGCTTTTCTTACAGTGCATTGAGGGAATTACCTCTCCCCCTAATTATTAATAAGTTTACCATGAGTGAATATGATGTGTCTGCTATCATGAATCTGAAGTATATTTATGTTATTCTTCATCAGTTTTCAGTACTGTATAATTATTTCCTTTACAGGTGGTACCTGAACACATCCATTGACTTGCCACATCAGAAAGCGATAAATGAACTTGCTTTCCAGCATGCACCGGGGAAGACTTTGTTTTGTGTCACATGCAGCGATGATGGGAAATTCAAGATATGGCAGGAAATAGACACTTCAGATATTTATGGTATGTTGTTTGTGTTGTTGTTCTCAGTTTTACCAAGTGTAATGTTTATCATCATCCTGTTCCTAATTCCCACGAGTATAATTTGGTGGATAGGACAGAAAAACAAGAAACAGAAATCTTTAGGACTGTGCCACTGAAATGAGCAAACAAATCTAGGATAATAGTTTGATGATGATGACTGGAAGCTGACATAGGTAGTGGTTTAACCTCACTGTTGTTTTGATGGTGCAGTTTAATGTCATGTACAGATTAACACCTGATGAGTTTGTTCACCTGAGAGAATTTCTAGCAGTCCAGTGATATATATTTTTAGTTCATTGCTGGAGAGGGACACCTTCACATAGTGGCACCATAATAGCTGTCAGATAGGTAATACAAAAGTCTGTACCTTGAAATGAGGGTAGTGGACTTCAAACGAAGGGCAACTTCAGTGTACAGTCTACTTTGGGCTCATGATTAGATGAGCCTGTGATCACAACAACATTATTATTGTGTTCTTGGTGCATCTGAATTATTTTGATAACCTTGAAGAAGCCACTCATACCAACAGAATTAAAAACAGTCTCTGTTAACCCCTACTTAACACAGCATGAATAATCAGAAATGAATCATCTGATGTTAGTAATAATGTTTAAAAATGCATCTGACTGATTTGGTAAAAAATTATCTTGAGTAACCCATTTGCTGCTGCTGGTGGTAGAGCCCTTGAGGTGGAATGTGCTGTGGCTTTTGTACTTCAGTATGAATCTCAGAGATGACCAGAGGTTTTCTGCCATGTACCATAAAATGCTACCAGAGGCACAGATCAGTCTCATATCTTTAAATATCGTGAACCATGATACCCTGCACTCCAGAGGGAAGTGTGGGATGGCTTCCCCCCCCCCCAACATTATATGTTTTTGTTTAAGTGCAAGAAGTTGCAGCATTCCCAGCAAACCTGTATTTCCTCATCTCCCTAGGTATCAAGAGCTCGTGGTCGTGTGTCAGTGTCGGCTTCTATCGCCACCTTCCAGCCACAGCCATCAGTATCTCTCCTGATGCTTCCCTCCTGGCAGTCAGTTTCTCCAGCATCCTCACCCTTTGGGAACCCTCACCATGCCAGCTCAAGGGCTCTTTTTCTCAATCATACCTTGCTGAAAAGATACTGTGAGTTGTGTAGTAAGCTGTTGTTCTATGTCATTGTGCCCCAGATTATCACATTTTTCATACAATTAGCACTGTAAATTGAGGAGAACTCCCCTATCAGCCATTTAAGTAACATTGGAACTTCAGTAGTTTATAGTAATGTAAAGTTCTGTGAACTTGAACCTGATGGCTAAGGTATGTGAAAAGGAAAAGAAAGAAAAGCTTGAATAAAGAGAAATTGGATGTATTGTTCACATCACTGGGCAATCTTTTGAGAAAGACTATTTTTATTTCCTTACTTTTTCTGTATCTGGATCCAACCTATGGTCCTCACTGATGGGAAACTGGTTTAGTATGACAACGATGATGATGGTGGTGGTTACCAAATGAGAGCTGACAAGGAAGAAGAGTAGCTAGTAAAGTAAGATAGGGGTGTAATGATAGTACAGCCTAGCAAATGTAATGTCATGGCCAATTTCCAGGAGGGTGCCTGGTGTTGTCATAAATAGATATACAATTGCATGGAAAGGGCATTTTCAGCCTGCAATCTGCAGAGTTCTTGTTCAGGTTAGCCTGGAGCAACAAGTCCTTCCACCATTGCATTCTTGCTTTGTCCATATCATTTTATTCAGCATAGGATATGCTTTAGTTCCTCTGAAAATTTATATCCCATTCCCCTCACAGACAGGTAGAATTTGGTCAAGGTGAGGGTTGCCGATCTTTGGTTGTAACACGTAGTTGTGAGTGGCTGTGTGTTTGGAACCTTCTTACCTGTTCTCTCCTGTGGCGTGTAAGCATACGCTCCACCTGTCTTGCTGCCGATCCCCTGTCCCAGTATATGGCAGTCTTCTCAGAAGCTGGTGATTGTAAGTACACTCCTGTCCCCCCCCCCATGTAGTGAATCATTATTCACATAAAAATTAACTCCTCGGATACGTTTATGTGAATCTACAGAATATGGTGAATGTTTTTGGTGTATCTGATGGAGCCAGGATTCCAGGGGCTTGAATGGTGAGTGAATGGAAGCTTGGCCTATTGGATTGGGCTAATTTGGGCTGTCTGAACATTGGTACTCCTCACCCTGCCCTAGGGTGGGAAAGGAGGTCCAGGTGATGATGATGATCAAAAATTAACTCTACACAGTAGTATTCCCTTAAAAAAGTTCCATACTATTCTCTTAATAATGACAGTTCTGCACTATTCTTATGAAATGAACAGTTCTATACTGTTCTTATAAGAATGGACAGCTCTGTATTGTTTTTATAAATTGATCAGTTCTGTACTATTGTTAAATGCAACAATTCTGTATTGTTCTTATCAAAATGAACAGGTTTTATATTGCACAGCCATAAGCAAACGTTTGTCAATACTTTTCTGTCAGGTGTGGTAATGGATGTTGTAACTTAAACGATTTTTATGGGATAAAAATATGACACACACAACAAAAGATTATGAGAAAGTAGGGTACTGTCAGTCAAATGGAGCTGGAGACAATTTTGGAAGAGGATTGTCAGTGACCTATTGCTCATGGTTGTACCTGTGAACAGTTACCTGAACTGTTCACCTTAAAGTATTTTTTATTACCTCCACCAAGGAGGTTATGTTTTCATCCTTGTCTGTTTGTTTGTTTGTTGGTTGGTTGGTTTGTGAGCAAAATTACACAAAAACTACTGGATGGATTTCACAAAACTTGGTAGAAGAATGGGCCTTGGCTCAGAATAGACTCCATTAAATTTTGGCGTGGATCCGGATAAAGATGCGGATCCAGGATTTTTTTTTTTTTTTCACTTTCTTTAACATTGTGAGAGAGGGCGTTTTTCAACATTTTCGTAAATTTTTCAGTGAGTATTGCATGGATGTTGATGGCGGAGGTATGCGTTCTACTGAGTGCCATTCTAGTTATATTCTTTGATCAGTTTGCTCAGTGATTTTCTCTTTCTCTTTCAAGTGTTCATCTTTGACCCTCGGAGAAGCAAGGTTGTGTCTGTGCAGGAGAAGGTCATTCCGTATGGAAAACCTCTAGCAGTAGCCTTTGTGCCACGTGCTAAGAAATCAAACAGTACCTCATTTTGGAATTACAATAGTTCTCTCCACTTCATCAGCAGTGATCAGGTACAGTTTAATGGTGTTATTGGCATGTTTGTTATGTAAATCTTGGTATCATATGGTGCTTGGATTTCTTTAAATTAAAGTGCAATAATATACTGTATGGTACAAAATACAAAATGTACTTAAGTTTATGGGTGACTACCATTTACTGTGGGAAGTACTACCATGAGAAAAAGATGTGGCTGCAAGCTTGGTAGTTGACCACATAGTCATCACTTGGGCAGGTAGTATTAGCCACACGTATAGTCATTTGGTGATTTTTCTTCTGAGTGACTTCATAGAGTCAGAATCTGTGCTGAGACTCTCATGGTATTACAAATCTTATTACACATCCTCAGATTTCTTTTTGCCCAACAGCTTCCAACAATAATTAGGAAGTAAGTAGCTGGTTTTTGCACTTTGTTTAGCATCCAGTGCAGAGAAAACATTATACTGTATGTACCATGGCCATCCCCAATATGAGGATTCCTTTAAGACAAAACATGGCAACATTCTTAGATTTGACCAGATTAGCAGCGGGAAATGCTTTTGAACTGGATGGGTTAGATTCAGCCTTGTTAATTCCTTTACTGCTAGAGATCCTTCATAAATTGAATGAAGTCATATGATGTCAGCAAGAAGAAAATATAAAAGGAGTCATTGCTACCCCCAGATAGGTCTATCTATTGCCAGACGCCTCAATCCCGAACGGGGTGGCCACAAACAAATCGCCTCCATTTCGCTACCACGCTCCCAACTCACACACCCCTCTCTCATATACCTCTCCACTCCATCCCTCCATCTCATCCTCGGCCTCCCCCTCCCTCTCGCCCCCTCCACCTCACTCACATACACTCTCCTCGTCAATCTTTCACTCTCCATCCTCTCCACATGCCCAAACCACCTTAACGTGTTTCTCCTAACACTTCCCATCACGTCCTCAACCACACCACAACGCTCCTTCACTTCCTCATTTGTTAGTCCACATGCTCCTCTCAGATAACTCATTTCCACTGCTCTCACTCTTGACTTCTGTCCTTCCAACAGGGTCCAAGCTTCACTTCCATATGTCAGAGTTGGTATCACAATACTGTCATGTAACAACTTTTTCACTTCCATGCTCACCTCCCTGTTTCTTATCACTGCTTTCAACGAACTAGCAACCTTCCTTCCCTGCTGTACCCTTTCAAGCACTTCACCCTCCAGACTNTCTATCTATCTATCTATCTATTGCCAGACGCCTCAATCCCGAACGGGGTGGCCACAAACAAATCGCCTCCATGTCACTCTGTCCCCTGCCATTTCACTACCACGCTCCCAACTCACACCCCCCTCTCTCATATACCTCTCCACTCCATCCCTCCATCTCATCCTCGGCCTCCCCCTCCCTCTCGCCCCCTCCACCTCACTCACATACACTCTCCTCGTCAATCTTTCACTCTCCATCCTCTCCACATGCCCAAACCACCTTAACGTGTTTCTCCTAACGCTTCCCATCACGTCCTCAACCACACCACAACGCTCCTTCACTTCCTCATTTGTTAGTCTGTCTCTCCATGTGACTCCACATGCTCCTCTCAAATAACTCATTTCCACTGCTCTCACTCTTGACTTCTGTCCTTCCAACAGGGTCCAAGCTTCACTTCCATATGTCAGAGTTGGTATCACAATACTGTCATGTAACAACTTTTTCACTTCCATGCTCACCTCCCTGTTTCTTATCACTGCTTTCAACGAACCAGCAACCTTCCTTCCCTGCTGTACCCTTTCAAGCACTTCACCCTCCAGACTACCATCCTTACTCATCACACTGCCCAAGTACTTAAATTCACTCACATTCTCCATATCCTTCCCATCCAATCTCACTGTACACTCACTGGCTTCACTTCTCTCGAAGACCATCACTTTACTCTTCCCCACATTCACCTTTAGATTCTGTTTCTTACACACTCTCCCAAACTCATCTACCAAGCCTTGCAGCTCCCCTTCGTCTTCGCTCAACAACACAGTATCATCTGCAAACAACAGTACAGGGAGTTTCCACACACTGCCCTCTCTCACTAGGGCCACTCCAACATCCACTGCCCGACCTTGTATCTCTTTTACAACCCCATCCATATACAGATTGAACAACCATGGAGACATGACACATCCTTGTTTCAATCCAACCTTCAAATGGAAAGATTCACTCAGTTTGCCATCCACACGCACTGCAGCCTTAGCACCCTCATACATACTCTTCACTGCCTTCAACAGCTTCCCATCCACTCCATATATTCTTAATACCTTCCACAAACCTTGTCTATCCACCCTGTCATATGCTTTCTCCAGATCCATAAAGGCTGCATACAACTTCTTGCCCTTCTCTAGAAACTTTTCCACTAAGGATCTAAGAATGAATATCTGGTCTACACAACCTCTTCCCTGCCTAAAACCTCCTTATTCTTCTCCAACTAATTCCTCAGTAATTTCCCTAACTCTGTCAATAAGTATCCTACCATATATTTTTCCTATTACACTGAGAAGGCAAATGCCCCTATGATTACCACACACTGCTTTTTCCCCTTTTCCTTTGTACAGAGGAATAATTATACCTGACTTCCAGTCCTCCGGGACTCTACCCTCCTCCCAAGCCAATCTGCACACCTTCCACATCCATTCTATTACTATCTCTCCCCCATGCTTCAGCATTTCACCACACACTCCATCAATTCCTGGGGCTTTCCCCATTTTAACTTTCTTCATTGCTTCCACCACTTCCATCCTGGTGATTTCTTCCTCTCTTCTCACAACCCTCCTTCTCCCTGCCATTCCCCAGCCACTTATACTTGCATTACTTTCATTCTCTATGTTCAACAGTTCATTAAAGTGTTCTCTCCATCTGTTTACTTTTTCTCCCTTCTCCACTAGTAATCTACCATTTTTATCTTTCACACCCCCACTGACTTTGTTGGCACCCTGTCTAGCTCTCCTCCTTCCAGAACATTTTCTTACATTCCCTCCACTTTGCACTCAAAATCCTTCCAAATTCCTCATCCACTCTCTTCTTACTCTCTCTTACTAATCTTTTCACCTCTCTCCTCCTCACTACATATAACTCTCTCGTCCGTCTCTCAGCTTCTTCGTCGCCCTTGTTCCTCATCCACTCATTATATGCTTTCTTCTTTTGTGCCACAGCCTCTCTCACCTCTTCAGTCCACCCAGATAGGTAACTTCATTATTTTCATCTCATCCAACAGTCCTTGCATACCCTTGAGGTGATCAGGGACCTTAATTCAGCCAATGAAAAGATAGGAGAAGAAGTAAGACAGCTGGTACTGGATACAGAGGGCCCTCCACCTGCTCTCACTCCATTTGCTGCACTTCTGGCTCCAGTCCGCACCTCTCATGTAACAGAGGCAAAGGAGAAAGAGACAGGCTCTGCAGATTTTGGACTAAAGTTAGAGAAATCAACTTTATTCATTCAGAAGGTAAGGAGTAATTTTTTTTTTTTTCCCCCACCCTATCCTTAGGTAGGAAAGAGGTTGGAATGATGAAGATAATGTTTCATGGTTTGTTCCTGTATAGATTCCATTTATTGCTTGAATAATATCCTGCTTCATTTTTTTTTTTAGTTTTGCAGGTGTCAGTGGCAGAATTGTCTTAAGGCTGCTTTAATTTTTGTAGGCTTTTCTGATCTTTTAATCAAATTTTTTGGTCATCATTCTAATAAAATTTTAACCTGCTAGATCTTCAAAGGTACAAAGGGTACAAAGGAAAGCAAACAGCAACAGACCTTATGGTTCTTTCGAGGCTGTTTGTTACAGAGTAGACTATGACTACGAGATCTGACGCTACATGCCGAAGGATAAGGATAGTAAAGCAAGAAGGCCCCATACCAGATGTTGTCATCCTTTTCTGCCATTTTCTTTAGCATCAAGTTGAAGTCTGTAGTGTATTCACATGCATCAGTATTAGTGTAGTAGGGGGTGCTCACCATCCACTCACTTGATGTAGTGCTGCTGTCGGATGGCTGCCGTTTCCTCTCTTCCTTCCTTCTTTCCTTCCTTCCCCCTATGTCAGTTATTCCTTCATTCTTTCCTATTCCTTTTGTCTGTGGGTGACTCTATACTGAGTGACAAGCCAAAAAGTTTCCTGTACACCAGGAAACCATTTACTATGCTGGGTGGTAACCATATAACCAAACTATGGCACCTGGTGGTTTAGTGGGTAATTAAGGCGCTCCAGTCGGATTGAGCCTGTGTCGGTTCATATCTAAGGGGTGGTTGGGGTTTATTGCTCACGTAATGCCACCCAGGGATGAGTGAGGCTGGTCACCCTCATCTTAAATGTCAGGACCAACTTGCCTAGCCCTGAGCTCCTACGCTTCTCATTGGGTAACATAGGTTTAGATGATGGGTGGATGGATGGATCTTTATTAGTTCCTGGTACATACCTCCTCAAAAATAGTTCTGATATTCCACCACAAGAAATGTTGCCTCTTCAAGTCCGTAACATTTAACCCATTCCACCCAGGAAAATTCAAAATTTTCTTCTTTACATACATGTATTGGCATATGTCCTCACACTGAAATTTAGTTGCTCTCCATCCATCTATCCATTCATCATACCATCTGTCATCTTACAATGAAAGGTAGTTGCTCTCCATCGATCCATACATCAATCATTTCATCTGTCCATCATCCAAGTCTTTATTTCCCCATCAGGAACATAGGGGCCTGGGACTAGGTTATTCAGTTATGACATTTAATAGGAGAGTGGCTGTTGTTTGCCCCTTGACAGCATTATATATGTGAGCAGTATGCATCAACCATCACCCAGATCTGGTTGAAGTGCCTTAACTAGCAAGACCACCAGGTTTGCATTTGTTGGTTATATGGTTACCATGCAGTAACAGCAACAGTTGCTCCTTTATTGCCACTTTTGAGACTACTCTGTTTGGTACTGTAAGTGGTTTTCCATTTACAGATGCTATTTAGCTTCTCATTCACTGTACTGTAGACATTGCGTGAGTGAATGATGGGCACCCCTTCCTACCATTCATTTATAGTTTCGGTTTTACAAATACTGTTTCAGTCAGACAGATTTTATGCAGGTATTGTGAAGTAATATGCAAGAAAACTTAAACCTCTGATACTCCCATCATTCTTCGCAGGCCTACGCCATTCATATGATTTTTATGTGTATTTGTTCAGTCAGGTGATCAAGTTACATTGACTTTATTACTGTACATGACATGGTTCTCCTTACAGGTGCTGGATGAAGCACGTATTTACAAACTAGATTCATTTTCACATCTAGCATCAGCATTCTGCAAGATGGTACTCCCAGATGCAGAAACCAGGTAAATTTAGACACTTACATTACAGTATTTCTGGGTGCAAGGTTGACATCTAAATGGTCATACTTTAATACACATCGTATGTCAACAAGTTAGGATGATTTTAAGTAACTAAAAAAAACAGTAAAATAGAAATTTTTTTAATCAAATGATCTTTTTCAGATCAGAAGCATTAATATTGTATATTAGCAGTCTCTAACCATTCATTCACCATCTAATGTAATGTTGCCCCATGAGGAGCGTAGGAGCCCGGGGCTAGGTAAGTTGGTCCTGATATTTGAGATGAGAGTGACCAGTCTCACTCATCCCCGAATGGCATTACGTGAGCAATAAACTCCAACCACCCCTTGGAAGTAAAGTAAACCTGCACAGGCTCAGTCCGTGCCTTAATTACCCACTAAACCACAAGGTGCCATAATTTGGTTATTTGATTACCTCCCAGTATAGTAAATGGTTTCCTGGTGTACAGGAAACCATTTGGCTTGTCACTCAGTGTAGAGTCACCTGTAGACAGAAGGAAGAGGGAAAGAATGAAAAACAGAAGGAGAAGGAAGGAAGAGAGGAAAGGGCAGTCACTAGAGCAACACCACATCGAGTTAGTGAATGGTGAGCGTCCTTTAACAAACTTTTATTGTCTGAGGATGTCTTTAAACATTTTCTTTACTCTTTTCACTTGAACTAGGCATAACTAAAAGCCTGTATTATAGGCTGTTAGCAGTCATCACCAAACTTCTGTCATCTGAGGATGCCGTGGCATTTATTCAGACTAATCTCCTCATTCTAACTAGGCAAAATTTGAAGCTTTTGTTATAGGCTATTTACAATGTCCACCGAACTTGTATAATCTGAGGATGTCTTCTATATCATCTAAAATTTATTGTTACCATATTCTGTTCAATTTAAGTGATTGTAATTAGAAACCTTTGTTATAGGTTCTTAATAGTCTCCAAAGTTTTATTGTCTGAGGATGTCTTAAAAATTTATTCCGATTACTCAGTTCAGTTTAACTAAGTGTGAAATTGCCATCTTTCTGTCATGAATGCAGAACTGTAACAAGATATTAACATTACAGTATGATGCTGGTCACAGAGAAGGGCTGTGGAAAGGATTCAAGGCTGTAGTATTGTTGTTTGCTGCCATTGATCTATGGGGAATAGGCTGCAAAAGGACAGATACCTGGCAAATTAAAATGAATTATTTCAACTCATAGACCTCTCAGGTTGAAAGGGTTGGTGCAAAAATTTTATGTATTGGTGTTACACTGATTTAGTATTATTATTTATCAAAATTTGTTAACTTGGACTTCTTTATTTATTTTTATTTTATTACTAGTCCCGGGCTCGTGCACTCCTCTGTAGGGTGACATAGGATTGGATAATGAATGAATGAATTATTATTATTACTATTATTATTATTATTATTATAAATTATTATTACAGTATTATTACTATTATTATTTAGTAGTAGGTGGGGGCACTCACCATCCACTCACTCGATGTAGTGTTGCTCTCAGGTTTTTGCCCTTTCCTCCATCCTTCTTTCCTTCCATCCTCTTTTGTCTTTCTTTCCTTCATTCTTTTCTCTTCCTTCTGCCTGTGGGTGACTCTACACTGAGTGACAAGCCAAATGGTTTCCTGTACACCAGGAAACCATTTGCTATGCTGGGTGGTAACCATATAACCAAATTTTGGCACCTGGTGGTTTAGTGGGTAATTATGGTGCTCCAGTCGGATTGAGCCAGTGAAGGTTCATATCCAAGGGCTAGTTGGGGTTTATTGCTCACATAATGCCACTCAGGGATGAGTGAGGCTGGTCACTCTCATCTTAAATGTCAGGACCAACTTGCCTAGCCCTGGGTTCCCTACGCTTCTCGTGGGGCGGCATAGGATTGGATGATGGATGGATAGATGGATTATTATTATTGCTGTATTATTATTATTATTACATCTTTGAATGAGAGGCATAGGGGGTTAATATTACAACTGAAGAGTTAAGAGAAAGGATAGGACTTGAATGAATTAGTGTCCTGTGATGATGAGGCGTAGATAAAGATAGTTTAGGCATTTTGAGAGGTTGGAAGATGACAATTGGGTGTGGGAGGTGAGATGTGTGAACATCAAGGGTTAGGTTGTGAGAGGCAGGCCAAAAGTCCTGGGACAAGGTCATAAAGTTTGACCTCGGAGATAAGGAACTGAACAGGAAGACTGCCAGAGACTGAACAGCTTGGAGAGCCACCATCAGGTTACCAAGACTGACACATGCAAGCATGTTGGAGCCTTTATATGTGAAATGAAATGATTTTTTCAGTGAGGAGAGGTTACACCAAGAAGAAGTTAAGAACAAGATACAGGAAGAGGTGGTGATACCAAGAAAGAAGATCAAGAAAATGGAGCTGCAGAAAGTGGCTGAGACTGACTTCAGTGACCTAATGGAATTACTGGCTTTATGATGTGACAGATCCTCAATGGCAACAGCTTAGCAGAAGTTTAATGAATATTTTCAGTACTTAAACCTCTGAATTTGCCTGACATATTTTAAAATTTTATTCTTGCAGCTACCAAATTATTTTAATTAGCTTAGGGAATTTCTTTCATATTGAAGGGGAGGGGTTTATTGAGTCAGCATGACAATTAGATGTGGAGGGTGAGAGGTGTAATTGTTGAGGGTTGCAAGAGACCGACCGAAGAAGACCTGGAACGAGGTCATAGAGTGTGAACTCAAGGACAAGGAACTGAATAGAGAGGGCGCTTGATATTGAGCAGTGTGGAAAGCCGCCATTAGATGACCAAGACCAAGCTGAATCCAGTCATCTGCAAATGGCAAGAATGAAATGAAAGAACATCCCTGATTTCAATAAACTGCAATCAGTGTGGGAGCTTTGAATGTATGGGTGATTGAGGTAGAAGGGTGAGTTCAGGCAGTTATCATTTTAAGTCGATTTTCTTCCAAAATATCACAACTTTTTCCCTACAATTGGTACTGTAAGTAGGGGGAAATGTAAAATCAGCTTTATAGATGTATGTGGAGCTTTAATATACAAATTTTCTGTAAATAATGTGAGCTTGATGGCAACTAAAGTGATGTAACGGGGATTTATAGTAATTGCTTCCATCATCATCATCATCATCATCATCGTGAGTATTTTTCCCACCTGGGGATGGAATTAGGAGGGATTCAGCATTAAATTGTACAGATGTTCAGAAGTTATAGCCATTGTATATCATTTCAAAGCCGGTGCACTGCTATCATAAGTGGTATTGTGGAGGTGTCACTTCCATTATTTTGAGATTGTGAGTACAGTATTAATAAAAGATCCTTAACTAATGCATTAGTGGGTTGGTCCCTGCCACTAACAGAGCCTGGCAAAACTATGCTGTATTTCATCTATCAATCCATCCATCTATCTGTCTATAGCCAGACACAATAATCCTGTAAGGGATGGCCGTTTGACTTTGGGTTAGCTGTTTTACAGGGAGGGGCACTAACTCTCCACCAACCCACTTGTTGACAAGTAGGGAACACTTATGGGTTGGTTATATGGTTACCACCTAGCATTGTACATGGTTTCCTGGCTTATTGGAAACCATTAGGCTTGTCACTCAGTGTAAAGCCACCAGAAAAGGAAAGAATAATAATAAAAAGTGACAGGGAAGATGGGAGAAATAAGAAGAGAGGAGGGCAGACACAGAAAACGATTGATAAAGGTGAAGGAAAAAGTAGGCAGCACTACATCAAGTGAGTGCATATTGTGAGATCAGAAGAGAGAAGGGCAGACACAGAAAAAGAATTACAGTATAACGGTGAAGGAAGAAATCGGCAGCACTACATCAAATGAGTGGATGATGGTCCCACTACTTTAATGAAAATACATATACAGTAGTTTTTGAAAAGTTATAATGAAATATGCAATAGTACAATGGACATTGTATTTGAACCCACAGGTACGAATCCTGGAGATGAGATAAGAGCTTTCGCTGTATGTTAATGATAATAGCCATATTTTAAGCCGAGTGGTCTGTTATCCAGTGCTCCTGTACAGTATAAAAATAAAAATCTTCTTAATCTAACAAGCATGTTAAAGCCTTCATAAATGAAGTGAACTGTAGATGAGGAGAGTGGGATCCAGAATTTGGGAGACAGAAGCAAGAAGCATAAAAGTAGGAGAAGTACCAACAGTGCACAGAGAAGTGGGACTCATATTTACTTATGCATCGTTCACACTTTTCTTGTTCTCGGCTTTTCGTAGACAAACCATCCATTTTTTTTTTTTTTTTTTACTCATGTTAGAAAACTTCTGTTTAAGTGTGACTGCACTAATAGAATAAGGCAAGGATATTGAAGAAGAAGGCTCTCTCCTGCCTGCATATTTCCAAAGTGCAGCAAGAATCACATCAGCCAACACATCTCCCACAGACAGACTCAGAACACCCACAGCCTCTACACAAGCACATACCACTTAGTGCTAACCTCCCAACCACCTCCAACAGTGACTCTCAGATAATGTCATGCATCAGGAGGCTCGACATTCCTAGACTGCAACATTTCCACACTAATCACCATGCGTACATATACTATATTTGTATAAACATATACAGTACATGTACAGTACAACCTCGATATAATGAGCTAATTGGTACCAGTCCCTTGACGTTAAAGCTGATAGTTCGTTGAAGCCAAACACTGTGCTGGTCGGTAATTTCCCAAGTGTCATGGCTTTTACAGAACAAAGATCGTTAAATACAAGTATAGAGCATTGTTCGACCATACAGTTGTACACAGTAACATACAGCTAGGGGTAAATGGCTCTTTTTCTCAATAAATGCTGTATTTATGGCTCCTCTCACGATGCTGGTCATTCAGAAACTGATTCGACATTCTGTGGGATGCGGAGGAGCGTGTGTGTGTGTGTGTTGGAACGCCATGCTGGTTGGTGTTTCCCTCACGTCCATTCTTTTCCCGAATGAAAATACATGGTCATTAAAACCAAAATTCATTAAAAGAGGGTTCTGTATCAAGGATTTACTGTATATGAAGTATAACTCACCCAGAAAAATGAAAAGTGGAATACCAAGCTTTTCTCTCTTGTTTCGAGACATCTTCAGGGTAATACAAGAGTGAGGGGTGAGAAAGGACAGAACTTTCATCGACAGCCAAAGTGAAGAGAGGGTACAACCTTTGTGTACATCTTGAAACATGAACTGCTTCTTCCATCAGTTTCCTTTCCTTTAATACAGGTGCTTCCTCAGCTTCCATACCTCGCTACGACACACATTATACCACATCAGGACATATTCTTGACCTTCCATGCTTCCTTCTACCGACGAACTCACTCACATAACATATTCCATTTTCATATCCATCTCTGTATGTGACTAAATTTAAGCATATACTTATACTTTCAGCTGATTTAAGATTTAACAGATTTCTTTTTTCATATTCTATCCAGTTCACACAACTTACATATTCATTAATGTTATCAGTAGAAGAAACTCGTACACTTAATGAAACGGCAGTTGCAGAAATAAATGTAATAAAATAGCCATCATACTGAAAGGGTTAATTGAGGTTCTTGCTAATGCAGAGAAAAGAAGTAAAAATAAAGCAGAAGCATTATCATCATGCTGTAGAAGATGACAGTCTCATTTCCGTGGCTTGCACCCTTGACTTTTCAGAATAAACCATATCCAAACCTCACACACAAATATGGTACTAGAAATGGAGGGCACCAGTTATCCTGTAATCTGTTGTCTCACTGCCTGGATATAAAAGCATCTCGCAGCTCCTTCCTTATCCATGAAAGGACTGATGATAGCCTGCTGGAGGAGGGGAACCTCTACCTGCAGTCCACAGGGCTCACTTCCTGATGAGCCTGGGGCTATAACAACAACACCAGTGTGTTAATGTAGACACTAACACTTTTATGTGGTCGTTTTGCTGCCTTTGTACTTGTAATGTGCTGTACTATACTTTGTCCTTTGTGTCACCACATCTGATGCCATACAAAAGTGACTGCTAAATAGCCACAGGATATATTCAACACCTCACTGTAAACAACACCCCCTACCACACACACACACAAAATCCTTGGTGTAACATACAGTACATCAGTGTCATTTAAACAACACATCACCATCATCATCATCATCCTTTAATCCTGTGCTGCCCCATGAGGAGCGTTGGAGCCCAGGGTTAGGCAAGTTGGCCCTGACACTTAAGATGGGAGTGACCAGTCTCACTCATCCCTGAGTGGCATTACTTGAGCAATAAACCCCAGCCACCCCTTGGATATAAACCTGCACCGGCTCAGTCCGATTGGAGTGCCTTAATTACCCACTAAACATTTAAAATAAATTAACACCAAGACAATGTCCTAAGGTCACTTGCCCGTGCAACATTTGGACACGACAAAGAAACCACCACCACAGTCTGCAAACAGGAGCGGGCAACCTTTTCAGAGCGAGGGCCAGATGAGACTTTCGAGGACAGCCCACGGGCCAGAGTGACAAATGAGAACACAAAGGTGACTATAATATACATGGATATGCAAGTGTGTACCCGCATTTAGAGTGAAATATACCTTCTCTAAATGCAGAAGTCCTACGGACACTAGCGTCTGGCAGGATGGCAGAAAGATTGTATCGCGCGGGGTGAGGGGAGCGCCGAGTTGCCAAATAGCATCTGCTGGCCACATGATGCTATTTGTCAGAATTTAATTTGTTTTGGCTGGGATTTTGCGGGCTGGATTGCTGTGCTCATGCCAAGCAGGTTGGCGGACCAGACGATAGACCTTCGCGGGCCGGATCTGGCCTTGTATATCCGTTCGGTGGTGAATTATGCAACCCCTGCTTGGGCTTCTAACCTCGCCGAAACACACTACAACACCTTACAGACCATACAAAACAAGGCTTAAAAATAATCACAGGCTGCACAGTTACTACACTTACAGACCACCTACACCAAGAAACTAAAATCCTCAAAGTCAAGGATCATCTAGAAATGAGAGGCAGACAAATTCTTGCCACAGCCTTCACAAATCCACACCATCCACTACACTACATGGCAGCACATCCACACACACCAAGGAACATCAAAACAACACCCAGGACACAAAACCATACATAAATACTGTCATCTCTTCCCCCTCGTCTGCCTCAAACCAGCTTCCAGAAGCATATCCATGCTTAAATCACTCGCCGCTCCATTTAGTCACTCAAAGACAACACACAGCTGCATGCATGGCCTCCTGATATCCACCCTTCTGAATCCTACCTCTCTCGTGAGGACAGGGTCCACCTGATCAGGCTGAGATATGGGCATCATCCAGTCCTCTTGAATTATCAGAAGAGGCTGGATGACTCCGTCACTGATGCCTGTCCAGAGTGCAGTGCAGTACCCTGTACTATTAAGCACATTATGGAAGACTACATTGCACACAATCACCTGTGCCAACAACACAACATACACTCCTTGAGAGCTCTGTGGGAAAGCCCAGTTTTGGCCTTGGCCTTCCTTAGGGACTCGGGGTTATTCAGCTAGACTGCCTAGGGAACAACTGCTACTACTACTACTACTACTACTACTTTTATAACACCCAGAGAGGAGAGTATGTCATCAAGTAAGGTAGTGTTGAACCTAATTTTTAGTTGCTTAAGA
>JAGKTI010000005.1:101357-115353 GCA_018397915.1 Birgus latro | reverse complement strand
CCACCACTCATATACCCACACCCACACCCCACCACTCATACCCACACCCACACCCCACCACTCATATACTCACACCCACACACCACCACTCATATACCTACACCCACACACCACCACTGTTACACCCATACCCACACCCCACTGCCCACACTCACGCCACCATATGAAGTCATCCCTCACAACATTGGATTGAAATGGTTTAATGGTGTAATATATTTTTTTCAGGTGCTGAATTGACTGAGCCGTGGAATGGAACCTACCCACCAGCTAGTCGGAAATATATTATTTCGACAGCCAGACAAAATTATTTCGACAACCAGACACAAATCAACAAGAACATCATTAAGGACTGCCAGCTGCATTCACATTCTCGTAAGTATATGAATATGATTGCTTTTTGTTCTTTTTGTGGCTCCCGGCCCATTTGTATATGAATCTGGTGGATTACCCGTCTACAGTCCACCATCCTCTCTTTTTGGAATAGGAGTCGAGTGTGTTGGTGCAGTACTGCCATTCTCCTGGAGTCCACATCCTCCTTTTATGGAACAGGAAGTTGAGAGAGGCTTTATGTTGGTGCTGCTATTCCACTGCAGTCCACCTTCCTCCATTTGTGGAATAGGGGGTTGAAGGGCGTTTGTATGTTGTTACCAGTGCATGAAAGCTTCCCTTTGCAGTACCAGTGTTGTATAGACCACATCAGTTAGAATTTGTTATGCTGCGTGTTTAAGGGCGCGACTTCTCGTCCCTTGGACGTGGAGCCTGGAGCGAGGTACTCTTTCTAGACTGGGTGGGCTCTTTTAAGGTGTTCGGTGGGAACAGGGCATAAAACACAGGGGAACAACCTTACACGTATATTACCACAAATTACAATCTGGTACAATATGCATGGCACACTTTACAAGGAAATAAAGTCACACACAGATAGACAGGGCCGGAGGACTTGGCGACAGGAGGGTGTGACTGGGGCTGCTGCAGTATGGGGCCCAGTACTGTAGTAGTGGAGGGCCCAGGTCAGCGTCCTGCGTCAGGAGGCCCTAGGGTCGTCGGGACTTCCGGGGCCTGTGTCAGGAGGCTGACCCGTCGTTGTCTCATCCTGGAGTAATGGGAGGGCTGTGGTCGGGGGTGTGTCCTTCTGCTTGAGGACGGGGCTCGGACCTAGGGGCTGGGCCCGAACAGGGAGAGTAGGCGCACTTGCCTGCATTTACCCTGCCGGTGAAGTGGTTGTCGCGTGAGGCTAGGGAGGTCTCGCCCCGGGGTCCTAGGGACGCCTCGGCTGGACCTGGGGCTGCGGTCTCACTGCTGAGCCTCCGTCAGGTGAGGGCTGCGGCAGCTCGGGGCGGCAGAGTCCGACAGGGGCTGGGGCTGCCGAGGGTCGAGGGAGAGGGCTAAGACTCCAAACACCAGGAGTCCTTGCCAGGCCTCCTCCAACTGCTGGTCGAGGGGGAGAACATCTCTGTGGGGAGAGAGGGAGAGGGCACTTGCTGTGACCCTTTCTTTTTGGTCTTTTAGTGGTGCGGCATGGTGGCCGTCTCCCAGGTGCAGCATGGTGGCCGTCTCCCAGGTGCGGCAAGGTGGCCGTTACCGTTCCTCCTTTTATTGAGTTAGAGCGAGGGCTCCAACATGCTTGCATGCGTCGGCCATGGTCACCTAATGGCAACTGTCCATGGCGTTCGATCTCTGACAGTCTCCCTATTCAGTCCGTTATCCCTGGGGTCACACTTTAAGACCTCGTCCCAGGTCTTTTTCGGTCTGCCTTTTGCAACTCTACCCCCGACGTTCACACTTATCATTTTCCGCACCCAATTGTCATCCTCTTTGTCCACGTGCCCCAAACCATCTCAGTCTACCCGTCCTTGCCACACCAATACACTGTTATTTTGCAAATGGAATCTGTCACATGGGGTCTTCTTGAGATGGCATATAAGTTATACTTGCTACCACCAACCTGTTTTACTCAGACAACTCTTTTTGTGAAGGGATTAAATCTGTTTACAGCCCTATTTTGCATTATCCTTTATTCTGGCCTAAAGTTACCATCTTCGTCTATCCATATTCAGTTATAACAATAGATTAACACAAGAATCATGGTAGTCATGAAAATACTTTTTCTTATGCAAAGAAGAAACCAAAGGCAAGAAGCCTGCAAGCTTGTTCCCTCTATGAGAGAGAAAGGGAGAGAGAGAGAGAGAGAGCTGCAGTTGCCAGAATCCACCAAAAGATGCCAGCACCATCCCTGCTTCCTCACTCAGTACACAAACGGCAGTGGAGGTCGGTGTAGTGCTGGTCGTCACTTCTTCACATACACTCGGTTTTTGGGATTTTTAGACCTGGGACTGGCTACCTTCGCTCACCATTTCGCCAAATAGGTTAGTATTACATTCTGACACAGCTGAATGAAAAGGGATGTCGCCTTTTGTGCTATTTTTGGTCAATGTTAGGGGGAGAGAGCCCTGGCAGATTGTTTGGGGGATTTCATACGAGGCTGAATCACTGCCATTTGGACTATTCTGGAGATATTCCTTCGTAGCAGATGATACTTGATAAGCGAGGTTCGATTATACAGGCGTAATGCTTGGTGTTTGGTGACGTATGATGTGCTCCTTATCATTGCAGCGGCTTTGTGCAACAGTGCATCTGTCGAATTAAATGTAAGCGTTGCTGGGATTTCTGCGAAGTTGATAAAGCAGCAGAAATGTTATCCCGTTGTATTCACCGAAATTTTATGTAGTCGTATTCTCTGAGCAATATTTTGAGTGACATGGAAATTGCCCGAGCTAGTTTGGATACTGATAACATAACATTACCTATTGATGTATTATTTACGATATGGTCCTAAGCTTACATCTGTAATCGGTTTTATGCCTTAGCGGTATACAATTGCTGGTGCACGGCATGGAACCTTGGCATCTCCAGTTTAGCTTCTTCAGTTCGATAATGGTACCACCAGACGATTTTTATTAAGCTTTTGAGACCCATAGTAGTGAAGGAGTTAATGAAGGTTATCTTACTCCTTCAGTCCGGAAAGTCTCCCCAAAGCTGTATAAAATAATCTGGTGGTAACAGGAATAAACTAATAATAGTCGTCGGAGTGGAGAACTGAGAATTGAAAATGAACGTAACTTAATATTCATTGTGTAGTAGATACTCGTAGAATGATTAATAGTATAACTTAATTTGTAATCACCTATTTAATAATGCAGTTTTTTCATATGGGAGGCATTCCGATGAGCTGTTCTTACTTAAATTCTTGAAAGATATACTGTACAGTAGCTCGTAAATTTTTGAAGGATTTAATTCTCAATTCTTGAAGAACTTAACTACGCAGATTCATGAAGGATTTTGTCTTTCTAATTCTGAAGGATGCAGCTTTTTAAAATCTTGAAGGATTCAGCTCTTTTATTTCTTGAAGAATCAATCTTTAAATTCTTGAAGGATTTAGCTCTTTAAATTCTTGAAGTAGTAGCTCTTTAAATTCTTGAAGGATTTAGCTCTTTAAATTCTTGAAGAACTTAAGTCTTTAAATTCTTGAATGAACCGTTCTAAGAAATTGAAGAACACTCGGACTCTAACGTACCCTTGGATTACGTTCCAGAAAATATTTGTATTATGGGACACGAGATAGATTTGTGGAATATTATGCTAGACAGATATAAAGATCGCTATTAATACAGAGACCATGGCAGTTTAACATCCGTAATTATCACGATCATCAGCATTATTATTATTATTACTAGTATATTTTTCCTTTAGTCGGACGATTTTCTTCAGCACTGGATAGAAATTTCCAATTGGAGGGGTTGGGTATGTACCGTATAGTTTTATTAAATCTCTTCATAAATAGCCTAGGGAGGTATGAGGGGGTTTGAGTTGGAGGAAGGACAGCCTGATGGCGGCGGAATAAATAACAGTCCAATTGGTTTGTGGCCTCCCCTTCTAAAATTTCGGCATCTGACCATAGATAGATAGATAGATGTATGGAGATGCTTCTTAAGCTGGGTTAAATAGATACCGATATATAAACAATCTTTTAAAACTGGATTAAATAGATACTGGAAGATACACAGATTCTTCTTAAATTGAGTTAAATAGATACTGTAGATAAACAAATTCTTCCTAAATTGGGTTAAATAGATAGTCTTCCTAAATTGGATTAAATTGATAAACAGATTCTTCCTGAATTAGGTTAAATTGATAGATAAACATTCTTCCTAAATTAAGTAGATAAACAGATTCTTCCTAAGTTGGGTTAAATAAACAGATTCTTCCTAAATTGGGTTAAATAAACAGATTCTTCCTAAATTGGGTTAATTAGATAAACACGTTTCCTAAACTGAGTTAAATAGATAAACAGATTTTTCCTAAATTGGGTTAAATATATAAACAGATTCTTCCTAAATTGGGTTAAATATAGTTAAAGAGATTCTTCCTAAATTGGGTTAAATAAACAGATTCTTCTTAAATTGGGTTAAATAGATTTACTGAATCTTCCTAAACTGGTTAAAATAGATAAACAGAATCTTCCTAAATTGAGTTAAATAGGTATACAGACTTGTTCCAAATTGGGTTAAATCGTGTACAGTACCGGAATGTGATAGCAGAAAGAATAACAGTACGGTAGTCCTCTGGGTGAACGGGTGAAGGATAACCTGCATGGCACGTCTCCTGTGCAGTTTGTTATATAAATGCTGTTTGTTCTCGATAACTTTGACGATTTTACTCAACGATTTTATTCAGCGTTACAAAAGAGAATTGATTAAGGCTTTATCTAACCCATTCAGTTCGAAAAGCACTGCATAACCTATATATAAAATCGTTTGGAAAAATGAATAAACTTAAAGTTAACCAGATTTTTCTCAAGTTCTAAGAAACCATTTTTAGTGCCGGTGTCAGCTAGAGCATTGACCACCACGGAAAAGTAACCTAACCCAGCCTAAGTTCACTAAACTTAACCTAACCTAACCTCACTAAACCTTACCTAACCTAACCGAACTGAAAGTTTGAAATTATTACATTCGGGGTCAGTTTCCCAGGGGCGAGTCAGTTTTCCATGGGGTTAGGTTTCTGTATAACTCGAGCTTACAGTCTCCATCTATCTGCCTGCCAACCAGTCTATCAGTGTGTCATTCTGTCTGTCTATTTATATACCTGCCTATCTATTTATCTACTTATCTGTCTGTTGCCAGACCCCTTCATCCCGTAAATGGTGGCCACGAACACATCGCCTCCATGTCGCCCTGTCCTCTGCCATTTGGCTACCCATCCTCCATCTCACATACCCCTCTCTCATGTACCGATATCTCTCCACTTCATTTCTCCAATTTGTCCTCGGTCTGTCCCTCCTCCTCTCCCCCTCCACCTCACTCACATACCTTTCTAGTCAGTCTCACAGCAGAATACGATGTCTTTTGGCCTAGAAAAAAATCTAAGTGCCATGATACTTGGGTGTGGTGTTGTAATCGGCTCGTGAAAGTTGTAGTGATAATTCGGGTGGCGTAAAAACGGTGGTGTACCGGTATTTTATGCTGTGTGGGCCCCTGGTTGCTTAGTGGGTTCAGAGGTTCCAGTTGGTTGTAATTATAAGGGTAGCTGGGGTTTATTTATGATGCCGCTCTGGGACGAGGAACTGGTCATTCTCATTAAATATCTGGACTAGCAACGGGTCCCTACGTTCAAAATCTGCGGTCCATCGCGTTCATGTACAGATGAGCCTTGGACGACAACAAATACTTAAAGTAGGCTTTGATTTGTTTAGCCTTGTAACCTCGTCAGTGCGAGGAGTCTCACAAACGATAGAGAGAGAGAGAAACTAAATGTTCTGATGCGATTAACCCCTTCAGTCCGATGAGGTCCTTTTTTGTTTTTGTTACCTCAAGATTCACTTATTGAAGCTCTCTCGTATCGAAGTAGTCAGGTGAAGGCTGACTCTAACCTCTCCCGTTCGAGAAGTCTGTCCCTGAGCTGAATAAAATCATGTGGAGGCGGAAAGAAGCGAAGGTTGAGACGTTATACCAAAGGGAATCTATAATGGGCAAGTGGATAAGTGTAGCCTATTTGGTCTTGGGTACGTGAGTTGGCTAGGTGGGTGGTTGAGTGGTGGATAGACGAGTGGGTGGGTAGGTGCGTGAGTGAGTGGGTGGATAGGTGAGTGGGTGGGTAGGTGCGTGGGTGCATGGGTGGGTAGCCTAGGTGCATGTGTGAGTGGGTGGGTAGTTGCGTGAGTGGGTGGATAGGTGTGTGAGTGAGTAGGTGCATGTATGAATGGGTGGGTAGGTGCATGGGTGAGTGAGTGGATAGGTGCATGGACGAGTGGGTNGGGGGGGGTGGGGGGGGTGGGGGGGGGGGGGGGGTGGGTGGGGGGGGGGGTGGGGGTTTGGGGGGGGGGGGTGTTGGGGGGGGTGGGGGGTTGGGTGGGATGGGTGTGAGTGCTGTAGTGGGTGAGATAGGCAAGGTTAGGTTTGTGGATGTATAAGTGAGTGAGTGGATGATGTGGATAGGTTTGAGTGAGGGAATGGCTTTGCTCTGGATGGGCTCGAGTGAGTGGGTGGGTAGGCTTGAGGGTGTGTGTGGATTTGAAGGTGTGTGTGGAAAGTGTGGGTGGATTTGAGGGTGTGGGTGGAAGATGTAAGGGAATTTAAGGGTGTGGGTGCGAGGATGTAAGGATGTGGGTGGAGGGAGTTGGTGGAGTTGAGGGTGTGGGTGGATGGTGTGAATGGATCTGAGGGTGTGGGAGGGAGGTGTAGGAGGGTCTTGTGGGTGTAGGGCGGATTTGAGGGAGGCCACCCAACACAACACAACCAGTCAAGTGGGTCTCGGTAATTCTGGAGGACGGGGAAGGAGAATGACGTCATGGGAAACCTCACCCCTATGACGCCAATACTCCTTTCGCTTTAACTTGGCAATTCTCACCACCTGAAGCCTGTACTCTTTTAACTCTAACTTGGCTAAAAATTGCCATGCTAGGTTAAGTAGAGGTTGGGAAGGTGCTGGATATCCCCCCTTCCTCTTCCTGGTAGAACTTGCCATAAACAGACAAGAAAGAAAAATGATTCATGGGCTATAACACAGATACATACACGCTTGTGCGCGTAAAATATGCCGGTATAGTTTATGCACTCTAGTATATACCTTGGCTATTACTGATATTACTAGATATACCGTTATGTAAAAGAAAGTGTAGGGGTTGTCCGGTATTTAGTCACTTGAAGCAAAGATTTAACTCTAACGTTAATCGCTTCGCGTTAACAGGATGTAAAAGTACAGTATGTCGGTATATGCTGTAGCCAATGAAAAGGTCAGTCGAGAAGACAGGTTTCAATTTTTTCACTAAGGAACGTCATTGATCTATAGGAATTATGTGCCGTTAGCCAGAGTATCATTCGTATGTGTACAATATGTATGCCTCAGCATGGAAATGGACGTGGGTACGGGACGTGTAAATTTGATGTTTATATTCAGTATATAACACCGTCATGCTGAGATCGACTTCCTCTCCGCAATTACCACCGTCTTCACAATCACTTTCTGCATCACCATTATATCATCCCAGCTTCACCATATCCTCATCACCTCAGTTACCACCATCTTCACTGCTGTCATCTTCTTCACAAAAACACTGCTTAGCTATTTTATGACCCCAGTACAGCCACCATTACCACCTTCATCACCACTGTCATTACCATCGTCATCACAAAAATTCAGCATCACCATTTTACAACCCTAATACGGCCGCCATAACCACCATTTTCGCCAAACTCCACCACCATTTCCAGTAAAATCTTGCAGTCAGGAGAAATGTTTCAGTCGCTATTGCCAAACTTCGTCTCCTGCGTATTTTTTTTTCTCTTTACTTTATTGTGGTAACCTGCCCGCGTTTTTTCCTTTTTTCTTTATTGTTCTAGCCCACCGCCAGATCGGTTACCCAATCACGAACGTAAATGTCACGGAAAAGGTCCAGTAGCGTAAAGGAAGTTAAATGTTGCATAATATTGAAACGTGGGATTGAGGTCATTTTGAGCGTGACTACTTGTTGTCGCTATTTTCTTTATGTATGTGAACATAAGATATAGTTTTTTTTTTTTTTTTTTTTTTTTTACTCTGAAGTCCCTCATCCATCATTTCCCAAAGTTCTGAGTGCCCTTTCTTCATGGGGCACCCTATATGTCTAAAATCTCCAATGAAGTCTATCCTACGATGAACAAAATCGCTCGGGACATTCTGTATATACAGCAGCCTTGACTGATTCTTTCACCACTTGAGGTCCTTGCTAAGTTGAAGGCTGCCCCGACCCGTTCCCGGTAACCTTACACCACACGCATCTCGCTGGGGACCGCCAAACCTTTAAGCGCTTCACTGATTAAAAAATCCATATGAAACTTAATAGGAAATCCGCCTTAATGGGCTTCGCAACGACTGGGTACCTATTAGTTGCCACAAGTCCTAAATAGAGGGTCGTGTTCTGGGCGGCATAGGAGGCTTTGTTGCACCTCTTCGTTAGCGAATTATTTTGTGTTATTTATACAGTCTGATATCGACGTAGTTTGTGCCATACGCAGGGAAATGAACGCAGGTTTAATGTGCAGAGATGAGGTGTAGGTTTGAGACGAGCAATAGGTGAGGAGAGGAAGGGGGGAGAAACTTGTAGGTGAGGGAACAGGTAAGAAAAGTTAAAAGTAAAATTCTTGGTCATGTGAAGTGCGCTGGATACTCGGAGATGAGAAGAAAGGAGGCGAAATATGTAGACAAGGCGACAAGTTCTAGTTTGTAGATAAGAGGCTGTAGGTATGAAACTTTTAGAAGTAAGATTCTTGCAAATGTAAGGTGAACTGTAGGTGGGGAGAGGAAAAGAGTGGAAAGATATAAACCAGTGGGGTAGGGGCAAGGGACAGGCAGTGTGTAGGCTAGGTGAAATGTAGTAGGTAAAAAACGGTGTGGGTGTGAAGTTGAAAGATGGTAGGCAAGAGACGTGTATAAGTACGAGTAAAATTCTGGATGGTAAAGATACGTGTATATAAAAGTATCTGAAACGCTTTGTAGGTGAGGGAAAAGGGAAGAGAAATTTAGATTAGGTAATGTATGGGTGATAAAGAGCACCAGTCTTTATATAGGTGTCAGTAGGTAGAAAGGTTAGAAGTAAAATTCTTGAGTGTGTAATTAAATATAGATGATACGAGCTGTAGGTGAGGAAAGAGAAATTCAGATAAACCAGCGTGTGGGTGATGAGGAACGGTAGTTTGTAGGTGAAAGGTAGTACGGTAAGAAACGGTGTGGGTGTGATGTGGTGAGGAGAGAGGTGAACAGACAGGCTTAATACTTTCAGTCTCCTGAGGTATCGGTATTTTTAGCTTATTACTGCTAATATATTAGTTGTAGTAGTAGGCTACCTTCAGACGACCGTATTCATTTTTTTCCCTTCGAATAACAGTTTACATCAGTAACATTCAAGAGAACATGGAGGTGTAATGGTAAATCGCTGAGGAAGTGGTGTTAGGAATACCATAGGCCATTGAGGTGCAACATGTAAAATAAATCGCTAAGGAGGAGGTCTTAAAAAATCTCCAAAGCCACGTATCTACAGTAGGCTATGACCCGTCACATTACCAGCCAACACACATTACTTGCCCCTGACGCATCGCATATTTGTTGAAGCTGAAAGTCATATGGGAGTGAAGGGGCAGGACTAAACTGTACCGTGACTCCCCCACAGCATTTGCATACGAGATCTGACATTTTTAATGTTTGTTTCTGCTGACTCCAGACTTTCCTATTTTTTTCCTGTGTTCATTTTTCCTTTTTCTTTCTTTCATTCTCTCTTTCTTTCTTTTGGCCTTAAATGTAACGCCCAGCATTTGTATACGATATTATTTGACAGTTTTTTTTCTTACTATCACCAGATGTTTTTATTGTCCAGGTAATAGTAGTTGATAGATATTGTAATTTTCTGTCATAGTTTTGCTGACACCAAATAATTTTTTTTTTTAAAGATTTAAGGGCCACACTAACTCTTGCATTGTCCTGCGATATATGTAGCCTACCTCAGTAATTTTTCTTTTATTCTTGCTGCCAACTTTTTTTTTTGGGGGGGGGGGCGTAAATGTAACTTCCAGCGTTTCCATGCGATATTTGTGTTCTTGCAGCGTCGGGACGATTTTAGTTTGCTCTGGAGAACCGATTGTAACTCACAGGATGCCTGCCTTTGAATATTTAATCGAGATAGCATAAAGCAACTTAGTCTCGTTCGGTGTGAAGTGGTTAAGTGTATATGTATAAATTTAAGCTGTGATTGCATGAAATTTGGTGAGCCTTATAAAATAGGAATGAGTCTCCTTGGTTACTAGTCAGATCCACCCACTAGTCTGACTATAAATGGTCATCAACTGAGCTGAAAAGTGTTAGGGATCATTGCCAAGCTATAGCCTTTACTGGTACGAGCAGTTTATTCATCGTGGTGCTAATTTCCGTATCTCAGTGGCAGAATAAGACAGTACTACCGCTTTGCATTCTTTCCGTAGCACTGCTTCGTGACTAGCATCTAATTCTAGTGTTAGCCTAATCTCTCTTTATTGTTCAACATTCTAGCTGAAGAGGGGGTAATTTTACGCCAAGATAAACTGAACATAGTATAGCCTGGTTGTGTGGCGTGTTGTCCTTGTGATATATATAATGTGTGTATCTCCCATTGCTCTCTCACATCCCCCCTTCCCTCCATTTCACGGCGGGGGCATTTGTAGCAAGGTCGGGAGGGGGAAATAACTATTTTCACCCTCCACCCCCTCCATCTCTTTCCTTCTCTCCCTCTCTCCTCTTCTCTTCTTTCATTGCTAAGGTATCATTTTTGTCGTTCAAATTGTTTTTCCTGTTCTCATCTCCTCTGTCCATCTGTCTCTCTTTCTGTCTGTCTGTCTTGAATTGTTCTGGTGTACTATTCTTTTCTTGCATTTTTTACGACTAGGCTACTGTAGGTTGTAAGTATTTCTTTTAGCATTACGATCTGATCACCTCTGCGGGTGCGTCTAAACGTGCCCTCGAACACAGCAGGCAACATGTTCGGGTACATGTATGCAGCAGTATTTGGGCAGATATATGCAAACATGTTTCAGTGCAGCTTCGAACATTGGCAGCAGTGGCGATGGGATAAGTGTCCATACCAGGCAGCTGAGACTTCATCGTGATGTTGCCAGCATGATCTGGATGCTGCTGTTTCCAACATGTTTGCAGCGTGTTCGTTACTGTGTTGCCTGCATGTTGCCAGCGCTTGCTTGAAGCACGTGTGGACGCGCATTTACGGAACATAAAATCTGTGTAGGCTATCTGTGCAACACACACACACACACACACACACACACTCTCTCTCTCTCTCTCTCTCTCTCTCTCTCTCTCTCTCTCTCTCTCATATCGACTCGATGTATATTTAATGCCCTATACCGCTCCCTACCTACCCTGCTCTCTCCCTACCTCTTCATTCTCCTCTTCCACACTGCTTTGCCGTATTCTCTCCCTTTATCTCTCTTCTGTCTTCCATCGCCTCTTTTCATAGCCATATTCTCTTCTCTCATTGCCTCTCCCTCCTCTTCCTCTTTCTTCTCTCCTCTACCCCCCAAATCTCTCTCGTCTACCTCCGTTTCCTCTCCACTCTCCTCTCCATTTCGCTTCCTTCCCTTTCTCCGATTTCTTTTCTTTTCGTTTCCTCACCCTTTCCCCTTCCTCCTCTTTTCCTTTCCTCATCCATCTTCTTCCCTTTCCTATCCCCCCCCCTTCCGTTTCACCTCCTCTCCCCTCTTTCCCCTTCCTCCTCTGTTTCTTTCCGATCTTTTTCTCTCGGCTTTCCTCTCCCCTCTCCGTCCATTTCCTCGCCTCTTTCCATTCCTTCACTCTCCATCTCCTCTTTTCTCTCTCAGTTCCTTTTCTTTCGTTTCCTCTGCACTCCTTTCCTTCCTCCTTTCGTATCCGTGTCTCACTTTGTCTCTGAATTAAGAGTAGTAGTGTTAATTCTTTCAATAAGTACATGGATAAATAAATGGTTAATTAAATGCTTGCACAGTTTCGAGGGGTTAAAACACATCGCCTTCCCAATAGCTTATCTCTTTCATCATCCTTAGTCTGTAACTCTTGTCTCTCATTATCTCTCTCCCACCCCACCCCCACCTCTTCCGTCTCTCCCCAAAAGTAAACTCTCTCCCACATCGATGACCTTGTGTGTGTGTGTGTGTGTGTGTGTGTGTGTGTTTGTGTGTGTGAGGAAGTGACAACATTTTTTTGCGCAAAGGTATGTGTGAAATTTATAAATATGTTTACGTAGCTGCAGGTGCATGTTTGTGTTTACCTGTTTAGTGTGTTTGCAAGCATTATTTCCACATGTCTGCAGTGTTTACCATATAGTAGTAGTAGTAATTGTAGTAACAGTAGTAGTAGTAGTAGCAGTAATTGTAGCAGCAGATGTGGTGTCACTGGCATATAAGATTGGCGATGAACACTAGCTATATTTCATTACCTACTGCATTATTATACCCCACAGGAAGTATTCATTATTCCCTTATGTATACAGGTAATAATAAAAACATTACAAGAACAAAACTTCACCGTATCACACAAGAATAATCCCTTAGAGTTCCAAGGTCGCTTTTTCCCCCATTGCCTTGTTTGTCATGCAGAGGCTGTGTACGATATTACTCCGCCCGTGTGTGTGTGTGTGTGTGTGTGTGTGTGTGTGTGTGTGTGTGTGTGTGTAATATACCGGGATGTGTGTGTTTCTTTTTAAGCAACGTGTGCATTTGCGATAACGAAGTGTGTGTTTGATGATTTGTGTGTGTGTGTATGTGTGTGTGTTCATTTTAAGCATTTACCGTGTTATTTTTATATTATGTTTTTAACTGGTATACCGTATATAGAGAAGCACTTCAGTTTATGTCGGTTTTCTTTTTGTGTAAATATCTGTTTTTTCACACTTTTCTCATTTGGCACTATCTCTGTGCTTTGGCTGCCTGTTACGTAGTATAGATTTATTTTTCATAATTATGACGTACGGTATATAATAATTTTCTTGCTTTTCCTCGCTCTAATCTTCCTCTCTGACGGCTGACGGCCTGAAAACCGTAACCTCCAGAAACGAGGCAAAGTCGGTATCGAAAAATTCCGGGTGCCGAACAGATGGTCGCGCCGAGTGGTCCAGATATTACCAAATTCTCTCGCCTCGAATCCTCCTACTCCCTTTTTCCCCCTCCCCTCTTCCCCCCTTCCCCCCCCCCCCTCTCCCCCTCCCCTCTCCTCTCCTCTCCTCTCCTCTCCTCTCCTCTCATCTCCTTTTTTTGATCCTGTCTTCTCCCTCCTCCTTGTCTCCCGTTTCACTTCCCTCTCCTCTTCTCTTTTCCTCCTCTCTCCTTTCCCCTCTCTTTTCCTTTTTTCTACTTCCTTTGCCCCTTTTTTCCTCCTCCTTTTTCTTTGTGTTCTGACTTCCCTCTTCCTATCCCCTCTCCACATCTCTTGTTCTTCACCGTCATAGCCTTTTATATGTATATTGTTTTTTTCCTATCCTCCTTTCATAGTTTTCATTTCTCTGCATCTATCCTTATTACACTTTCCCTCCACCTCGTCCTTTTTTTTTCTTTCTCCCCTTCATTTCCTCTCCCCTCCTCCTCTGCTATCGTCCTGTCCTTTCCACTTACATTCTTTGTAAAGTCGTAGGGTGGGACAGATACAAGACACAGACGAAGAAGCAGCAAATAGTGATAATTAACTGATCTGTGATGTAGGTTCCTTCTCTCTCCCACCCTCTTAGTTTCCTGCTTCTTCTGCTCCCCATTCTCGTTTTCCCTTCTCTTCATTTTCTCCCTCTACCCCCTCCATCCTCTTCTCCTTCCCCCACCCATCTTTTCCCTTCCATATAATCTTCCTCCTCTCTTAACCCCGTCTTTTACCCCCTGTTGCTTCCCTCTTGTCGTCTCACTGCTCTCTCCCTCTCTCCTCACATCTCGTTTCTTCCCTCTCCCCCTTCCCTCTTACC
>JAGKTI010000005.1:72008-85440 GCA_018397915.1 Birgus latro | reverse complement strand
TCTCTCTCTCTCTCTCTCTCTCTCTCTCTCTCTCTCTCTCTCTCTCTCTTCCCAAGCTATCCATCTACCTATCTGTTTATATATCTATATGTATCTATCAATATTTACTCATCTGCTTTATATCTGTCTTTATCTCCTTACTTCCTCCTCTCCCCATTTCCTCACTCCACATCATTATCACCCCCACCTCAGTGCATCTTCAGCCCCCTCATGCACCCTCCCCTCCCCCACTCACCCCCACCCATCCCCATGCATCCTTTCCCACTCCTGGCCACCCCCACTCACCCATTACTTTCTCCCATGGCCTCTTCTACCCCCACCCTTCCCCATACCCACCCTCAACCACCCACCCCATGTACCCTCCCCCATACCCAGCCACCCCCATCCATCCATTACTCTCTATCACCCGCATCCACCCTCTCTTCTACCACCCAGTCTCACCCACCCCCATGCACTTTTACCTTCCCCTCAGCCACCTCCACCACCCCATGTGTCCTTCCCCACCCCATGTACTCTACCCCATCCCTCCCCCTCCCCCACCCCCACCCTCTCCCTCACCCCCTCCCCTCCCCCTCACCCCCTCCCCCCCCCCCCCCTCACTTCTCACAGTGCTACCTCCTTCCTCCCAATTTCACTCACTCACTCGCCACCTCGTCAAAAAGGCCAAGCCACCTCTATTGATCCTGCAGAGAGAGAGAGAGAGAGAGAGAGAGAGAGAGAGAGAGAGAGAGAGAAAAATTTTCCCATACCCATTTCCTCCTCTTCAGACTCTGAGATAAGATACCATCTTGAGTAATATATTGTTTTCCTGTATCAACCTGGTTGGGTAAAGTACTGTACATAGATTATAGTTCATCACCTTAAATTAGCCCAGACTTTCTTTTGTAGCATAAAGTATACCGGTATATATATATATATATATATATATATATATATATCCTATTACTGCAGCTGAATAAAATTAAAGAATAAAATCAGTCAATAGTAGTTTGAGAAAATAAAAAATGGAGCATTGGAATGAAACGTTCAGGAGGATAAACCTGATGGTGGCTGAGGGTATGGACTGATGTTTAGGAGGAGGAAGGGGAGTGCGTGGGTGTTGGCATAGTGTTTAAGGTGGTGGAGTAGTGAACTGGGGCATTGTCACCTCCTAATCGTGGGGGCATTTTGGCAGTTTTAGCTCCCTTACTATAATGATATCTTTGTTTTTTATTTTATACTTGCTGCTGCCATGCATTTCTGTTCAGCTTAGGAGAGTATCATAGTTAAATTGGTTTGTAAAGGCTATTTTTGTTCCCTCTTGTTTGGAAAGTCTCTGCTAAGCTGAGTGTAGAAGGGGATAGCAACTACTGGAAGCAAGGCTTGGGAAACGTCATTCATTTGCCCACAGATGTTGCCTCATTTTTTTTTCATCATCTACTATTTCCTGCAGGTGTGAAGCACCCCAACCACATCTGTGATGGCTGCAAGCGTCAGGCCCTGGGTGGGATGCGATGGAAATGTGCCACTTGTTTTGATTATGACTTGTGTACAACCTGCTACATGGCTGACAAGCATGACCTCACGCATCCTTTCATTAGATACGACACTGTCAACTCCAAAGGGTCAGCACCTCAAACTTTTATGTCATATGTGTTGGTAATTTCAGATTTGTACCACATATGTTGCCATTATTTCTTAGATGCAGAGTACAGTAGTTAGTGGATGCGTGATATTTGAAACTTTCCCCCGCACCTTTTTATGAAGCTAATCTCAACCTATATCCAGTATTGCCTACAATTGCCTACACTGCTGGAATGGATTTTAATGGGATTTAGATTCCAGCAATATTGCAACATAGTTCAGTTTCTGCTATCTTTTTGTATGAAATGAACTGAGTGTTATACTGTACTGTACAGTTCATGGCACTGTGATAGCAAGATATAGTACAGTAGTTTGCATAAGTATGTGTTGTATAGGAACAAGTTATTTTTCAGGTGGAATACTAATACTCAGTACCTTGCACAGTTTCTTTGTTATGTACTGTAATGAGAAATTTTTGTATTGCTTAGGGTTGAGGTTGGCCAAAGAAAAAATGCTGAGAAGTTGCCACTGCAGGGAATATTTGTTGGAGCCAAGGTGATTCGAGGGCCGGACTGGGACTGGGGTAACCAAGATGGTGGTGAAGGTGAGTCAGCATGACAGTGTTTTTGGTGTTATTGAAAAGAAAAAAAAGAAAAATTGGTGAACATTGGCACTTGCAGACAATTACTATTCTGCTGCACAAGATTTTTCATGTGTAGCTTTGTCATAGTTATGGTATACCTCTCTGATGATATAGGCTACAGTAAGTACAGTATAATGTGAGGGATATTTACACATTGTGTGAGAGCATTACTCGTATGTGTCATTATCATTACGTGAAGGCATCCCTTTTTAACTGATGTAAGTTCCATAGTAAGTTGATGGCTCCTCATCATGTTGCGTGACGTAGGGAAGTGTGGGCGTGTGACAGAGATCCGAGGCTGGGACAACGAGTCTGGGCGGTCAGTGGCCAATGTAACATGGGTGTGCGGCTCAACCAATGTGTACCGGGTAGGCCATAAGGGCAAGGTGGACCTGAAAGTGCTCTGGCCAGCCACCAATGGACACATTTATACTTCTCACCTCCCTGTCCTTGGCAAACAGGAATGTGAGTGCCACCTTATCATTTGTTATACCAGGGTTGTGTAATTTCTACAGCTAAGTACCATTGTAGGAGAGTGGATGATTGAAATAAGCTTACTTAAAGTTACAGTTCAGTTTCATTTATATTTTATGTAATCATTTTTATTTCATTTAATTGTGAAGTGTTTCAGAATAATGCAGTACAGTACATTCACTTCATTATTCCAGTTCACCTTTACAGTACATGCAACCAGATACATGATAGGAGATGCAAGCTACAATAGTATATGAGTACAGTACTTTACTATAATAAAGTTCCTGTTTTAGAATTAAGTTTGTATTCCATGTGATTCAGAGTTTGTTATACTGACAGACATTACATCATGCTATATTTACCTTAACTTGGCCCAGATTTTTGTCCTCTTGCAGAGTATTTTGAGTAGCTCAGTGACAGAAAATGACAGTGTTAAAGCTCAGCATCACTCTCATTGCATTTCTTCATGACTAGCATCATATTCTCATGTTGATCTGTTGCATCAGTATTCAGGATGGAAAGATGTCAAATTTAGGACAAGGTAAAATGGCTGTAGCTGAGATGTATGTTACCAAACGCTTGTGTTTCAGTGGAGTGTGGTGGTGGGAATGAGATGGGTGGCAGCAGCTCACCACGCCCACAGCCGTTCTCAGTGGGTGAGCGGGTGAGGGTGGTGGTTCCCATTGAGGAGCTCAGGGCCATGCAGGAGGGACATGGAGGATGGAACCACAAGATGGCTGAGGTACGATTATTCACAGATACAGTACTTTGCATATACAGTACAGTATACTGTTGCTCAATTTCTACCTCTATCATATTTTTCCTTTTTCTTGCTTTCTGGACCCTGCCTTACCCATCTTTGAGTGGAAAAAGAGATTGGGATGATGATAATGGTGATGATGATAGTGATGATGATGATGATGATGGTGATGGTGATAGTGGTGTTGGTGATGATAATAATGATGATGATATAACCTGATTTGCTGTATTGATATGTTATCTGTGAACTGTAAAAGTTGTATACTGTATTTGGCATAATTAAGATATGAGTGGTTACCATTGTTCCTGGGATGTACTTTCTTAGATTGGGGTGAAGGCTTTATCTTAATAGTTGAATTCTAGGAACAGAACTAACCAGTTTTATGGATTTTTGTTTTTTTATGAGGCTGGATTATAGGATTAGTCGAAGCAATGATAGAAAGTAATTATTGTGTGATTTATAACACTTCATTTTCTAGTGCATTATGAAACTGGTTTGTACATGAAGTAAGCTACCAGTACATCCTGTAATTCTCTAAATATGTTTGTTTGTTTTTTGCAGTTCCTCGATAAAGTTGGAGTGGTCCATCGTATTACCGACAAGGGTGATGTGCGGGTGCAGTATGAGGGCTATGCCACACGCTGGACTATTCACCCTCGTGCACTTGCCAGAGTTACACCTTATACCCCTGGGGATGTGGTCACAGTCATATCTGATGCAGCTAAAGTCAAGGAGTACCAGAAGGGGCATGGGGAATGGATTGAATACATGAAGAGTGTACGTGTTTTCTGTAAGGATGTCATGAAGATGTTACATGAACCCATCACGAATGTAGATGCCATGGGTTAGGTTACTCATTCTGGACATTTAAGGTAGCACATTGCAAATCAATTCTTTTTTCATTATAGTAATAAATTTGTTTCTTTTCTCTCATGAATTCTTTTGTTTCATTACTACAGGTACAGCATTGTGCATCTTACACAGACGGTACACAGTTGACCCTTTAAACAATAGAGAGGACCCTATAGTAATTGGAAGAGGCAGTGGTTCCATAAACATTTTTTCTCCCACATTTAGTTCTTGTCATGGTGCTAGCTTTGGTGTTCCTGTCAACACTTAATACAGCAGAGCTTATCAACACTCACAAGGGATATAGCCCCATATTCCAGCATATCTTAGAAAATGATGCCACTTAATTACCAAAACAAGAGCACATCTAAAATCAGTACTGCAATATTTGTAGTCAACTGAATACCATGAGACCTCCTGTATATTGATTAACTTCATTATTGATATAATGCTGAATTTATGTTTATACTTTTTCTTTTAGTACAGCACAAAGCTTTCTTCCATTTATAGCCACAGCATTTAACACAGCATAAAGTCATCTTCCACATATAACCACAGTGTCCTCACGTCACTAACCAGTGCCTTTTTTCTGAACATTTAAGCTTTTTGCTTGCATTCCATCCTTCTTTGCTTTATACTGTACAGTATTTACCTCTTGCCTCCTCCCTCATTCACTTCTCTCTAAACAGGCCCTTGGGAAGTCTGGTGTGGTAGCAAGAGTGTACCCTGATGGAGATTTAAGAGTTAATGTCGAGGGCAAGACATGGACCTTCAACCCTCTCTGTGTGACTCCTGCCAGTCGCCCTGCTGGCATCACTGCCATCACCCCTGCGCCCACTAATGATCCAGACAGCAACACAAGAACCACTGACCGCAATGACCACCAACAACTGCAACAACAGCAGCAACAACAGGCAAATGAGATGGGAGCTTGTATCAACCAGTCAGCTTCAGGAAATGGTAAATGATAGACCATATGAGTGGATAATATTGTATTATTTGGTTATTTTAGCTGAAATATTGTTGTATATGTAACAAGGAATTATTCTAAAAGATTGCCTGATTCATAATGTGTAGACTCAGTTGTGTGAGTGGGTGGGTGGGGGGTGCACGTGCGTGTACTTGCATGCGTGCGTCCATTCTTTGTTATGTATCACATCCTGAGTTTTGCATAATAATCTCACACATGCTTTGCCTTGTATTGTTTTGGCTTTGTAGGTGGTGCACTTTTGTCTGTGATGCAACCGGTGTTGGAGTCAGACCAGGACACGTCTATAGTGGATCAGATGGTGAGGGAAGCTGCACAAGGCCATACTCAAGCCCTCACAGCTCTTCTTGTTGCACATCCAGACAAGGTGCATTTGCCATTATGTGATTCTTATAACTACTGCCCTTTTTTCCGTCCTTGTAAAAGACACGCTTCAATAATCTGATGATATTCCACTACCAAGAAATCCATTAATTGAGACTCTTGTGACCCTTTCCCTGAAGATCTGAATTTGTATGTTATCTAACATTTGCAAGATTGTACACATTCAGAATAAATGGAGTTGAAGTTGAACAGATGGCTTGGTGAGTGGCAAGACAAGCAGGATTCAGTTTTTATGTTTTTCTTTACAAAACTGTTGAGGATGATCAGATGTAACTTGGTTTATCAGCCAAGACTAAGCATGTACTCAGAATTGACTGGTCATTTTACTGATTGGTTTTGTATGTATATATAGGTTGATGGTCGAAGCTCTGGGAAGACATGCCTACAGGTAGCATGCCACCAAGGCCACATGGAAATTGTCAGGTTACTGCTACACCACAAGGCATCACTGGACATAGCTGATGATGATGGTGACCTAGCCCTCCACTATGCTGCTTTTGGGTAGGTTTTTATACTCATAATCATTAGGAAGGTAGTTATCAAGTTCTGCATGTCCTGTGTAGTGTGTGTGTGTGTGTGTGTGTGTGTGTGTGTGTGTGTGTGTGTGTGTGTGTGTGTGTGTGTGTGTGTGTGTTTTTGCTATGATCTCTTTGAGTCAGATTTACTTACTGATGCAGATCTGTAACTGGTAACTGAAGCTGAAATTTCACAACTGGCTCACATGTGTTTTCATAGTTTAGTTCTATTTTGTTAAGTTGCATGAAAGTTGACACATGTCTGAATATAAAAAGTACACCATGGTCTTTCATGCATGCATACAATGAATATTCAGTACATCCAAATGCATCAGTGCAGCAAAAAAAGAGAAGTTGTAGGAAGTCAGTAAGAGGAAGGAAGCTGATAACACACAATGCCATTGACATAATCCTACTCATTAGACCGATATATGGTCAAACATCCCCCCCCCTCCCCCTCCAACAAGTGAGATCTTTATTCCACATAGGGGCAAGTGAAGTCCTTTTACAAAGTCAGCATGTGCACAGGACTGAAGAAAGTGGCTAGGTTTATGACACCCAATCTCTGGGAAATAACAGAAGTATGGTAATGTGGTCTTTGTGTGACAGGTCTTGAGTCAAGAGAATGTCAAGGGTACTGAGATATATTGAATTACTGAGTTATATGTGGTAGGCAAAAACATAACAGTATTGTATTGTGATTATATTGTATATGTATTATATATACAGTATATATATATTTTTTTACAGTCCTGGTTAATGCTTCACTTTGTTACTCTTTTATCTTTTTCATGTGTACTGTATGTAGTTTGTGTTGTTTTTCTTTTTGAAATGCTCCATATGTTGTACTTCACATATATTCCAGAAATCAGCCAGAAATAATGGAACTGTTACTGCGTAAAAATGCATCCATCAATGTAGTGAACAAAGGTCGGTGTTCAGCACTACATGTGGCGGTGAACAAACAACATGCTGCCTGTGTCAAGGTTCTCATCAAGTACAACTGTGACACTAATGTACAGGTGTGGTTGACTTTGGTTTCCTTCTTATTAGATGATATTTGCTTAAGTTTTAGCAAAATTAAGATTGTGTCAATACTGTGCAGTACCTTGGTACTTAGAGGTGATTTTGAGTCTTAGGACATGAGTCATTGGAACATAACTGAGTGAAAGAGTACGTTCATCTTGGAAGTATAGGAGCTAAAAAAAATTTTTGTTTTGTTATAATACATAGTACAGTACCATCTCAAAAATACAGTATCTCATAATTATATTAGTTAACTTAGTACCTAGTTATTCATTCACAGAAATGAATTTATGATCATGGATTCAGGTCCTGCAAGTGAATAATCCTGTACTGCACAGTATTTTAGTGGTGGTCAGCATAGTTTTATATTTATGTATAGTAGGTAGTAGCATAGAACATTGCCTTTCAAAATTTATGTATATATTTCTATGCATGTGAAAGTACAGAAAAAAAGATTAGTACTTTCTTACCATGAATTATAACTTAATATTACTTATGTTCAGGATTCCTACGGCGATACAGCCTTGCATGATGCCATAGGGAAGGAGAGCATTGAGATCCTAGAGTTACTGGGCAACTCTCCACACCTAGACCTGAACCTTCGCAACAAACGTGGCTTCAATGTCCTTCACCACGCTGCTCTCAAGGGCAACAACTTGTGAGTAGCCTATGGATATTTTAGGGACCTTGGATGGTCTCAGTTATGGTTGACTTACATACTTTACTTTTCAAATGTTGATATGGTGTTGTTAATGAGATAAATGATATTACGGTGTAAATGTAGTACTTTATGGGAAATCTTTGTGAGATGTATGGTCATTGCGACTTAGTATCTCGCAGTCATTATGGGGACCTTGATTTGATCAAAGTTATGGATGAATTACTGTATATATTTAGTGTTGTTTTGGCAGTATTAATGTGAGACTTTGAATTATATTGTGGCTTTAATATGACTATATGACTATAGTACAGTATTTTTTAAGTGTGTAGTAACTTGTATTTTCACCTTAGTGCTGCAGAGAAGCTGTTACTGCGATCCAGACAGTTTGTTGACGTTAAAAAGGAAGATGGATTTGCAGCATTGCATCTGGCTGCTCTTAATGGCCATAGACAAGTGGCAGAAACCCTTATAACCATGGGCCAGGCCTCACTGGACATTATCAACAACAAAGGCCAGACACCATTACTCTTGGCTGTATCTCAGGTACAGTATTTAGTCCTATACTTATTAATTATCTAACTACCCCATTATCAGCATAGGGAACCAGTTGTTAATCCAAGATCATCATTATGAAAGCAATAAACCCAGCCAACCCTCAGATGTAAACCCTCATGGACCACATGTGGTTTGATTCACCATCTTTATATATTTTCTTTGTACTGTACAGTTGATATACCATTACAGTACTGTAATACCTAGAAAGTGTTCATTTCAGCATTACTTCTCCTAATATGATTTTCATCCCCAGGGTCATTGTGGAGTAGTGGAGTTGTTGGTGGAGGGTGGAGCAAACATCCATGCCTGTGATGAAGATGGTGATACAGCCCTTCACCTTGCCCTCATCAAGACTTCATCTGCACCCATCTCCAACACACACCCACCGTATGCTCCCACTATCATGCAGGTTAGACAGTGGTACTCATATTTATAGAAGAGCTTGACTGATTTTCATAATAAATGAATCTTCCTAATATATAGTGGATTGTAACCAAGTTTATCATAAACAAATCTCCCTAATTGTTAGCTATTATCACAGATCATTTTTAGTTACTATCTTAACATTTACGCCAGTTTGATTGTAAAAAGTTTTGTAACTGTATGCATGAAGATGAATCAGCAGTGTACTACATAAATACAAATGATATTATACATATTATACTAAGCTTGAGCTTAGGTGAGTTTGTAAATACAGTACATGAGAAAGTGCAAGAAATGTCAGCCTGACTTGCTCAAAACCATAAACCCATATCTATATCAATCTGTGGGGCAACATAAGAAGTGATAATAGATGGATGAATGAATATTTACATGTAGCTTCTTTTGTGAATGAGTCTTGTACCATTTAACCACAAGTGCGAGGAATGAAAAGCATACTAGTAAGCCATCTTCTCCTTGTTAATTCCATATTTCCTTTCTCCTTGGTAGTTTTGATAATGAGCTGTGTCAGTATAGGTTTTTGGAAAGCCTAATTTCCTTTTTTCTTGAATGTTCTGTGCAGATCTTTAGTGACATTAAGCAGCGTGGATTTGATAACCTGTCACTGGCCCTGGCGTGCTACCTGACCCAAAAGGGCTGCAGTGTCACAGCTGCAAATGCCCGCAACAAGACACCACTGGACCTTATCAATGACACCAACACTATTGACCTTCTTCAGAGCTACACCACTCAAGCAAGGTTTGTATCTTGGTCATCCTGTGTTGTGTTTTTCCTTGGAGATGGTAGTTTAGAGATGTTGTTGTTTTGCTTGGTGTTGTTGTGGCCCCAGGCCCATATGAATGTGAACCCAGTGAACAGCAGGCTGAGTCTTCCTTTCCCTGCAGTCCACCTTCCTTGTTTTGGAGGATAGGAAGGGAGTTAAGGAATGTTTTTATAACCCAGTATTGGCACTGGCAAATTTAGGGGGGGGGCCATTGGGGCCATGTTCCCCCCCAGGAGGTATGTTGGCACCCCTCTGTAATTCCATCCAGTTGTTTGCTACTTCTCTTATTCCTTTCAACTCCTAAGGCCATAGGCAAGAAGTGTCGGGCACCTCACCCAGACATAGATGCTGTACACAAAAAGTATCTTTTAATTCATGCATTTGTGTGTGTGTGGAAATGGGGACGTTAGTGAACGTTTTCCTATAGAAAACAGTCACTGTATGTCTAGCCTAACCTTCCAAAAGTTACTCTTAAGAATTAGATATATACATAATAAGTAGTGAAAATTTAAATAAGCTGGCTACTAGCAGGCACCCCTTTCTTGCTTGGCCCCCTTCAGAATAGCCATCTATGGTGCCCCTTTCTTGCTTGGCCCTCCCCCCCAGAATAGCTGCCTAGATCTGTCTATGAGTAGTGGAGCTGCTCACTTATATCAGGGCCATCACATGAAGGCATCCATGTCTAGCACCTTTAAATTTGAATAATCTAGTGATAGTCACTTTCCAAAGGTTGCCTGGTATGGAGATATACGAGTACATTAGCTTGCAGACACTTAATCCCCAGATGCATTAATGCTAATGAATATATTGATGGTGACTTTCCATCTAGTACAGTTTATTAATTTTTATAATTGTTACTGAATCTCTATTATTTGCCTCTTTCCCCAAAGGAATAATAGATTATTGACCTTTTTATTTTTTAGTTGGAACTCACCATTTACTCACTTGATGTAGTGCTGCTCTTGGGTAACTATCCTTTCCTCTTTTCTTTCCTTCTTTCCTGCCTTCCTCTTCTGTCTTTCTTTCCTTCTTTCTTTTCTCTTCCTTCTGTCTACGGGTGACTCTACTCTGAGTGACAAGCCAAACAGTTTCTAGTTCACCAGGAAACAATTCACTATGCTGTGTGGTAGCCATATAACCAAGCTATGGTGCCTGGTGGTTTAGTGGATAAGTAAGGCGCTCCAGTCGGATTGAGCCTGTGTAGGTTTATATCCAAGGGATGGTTGGGGTTTATTGCTTATGTAATGACACTCAGGTGGAGTGAGGCTGATCACTCTCATCTTAAATGTCAGGATCATCTTACCTAGCTCTGGGCTTTTTCACTCCATATGGGCAACACAGGATTAGATGATATAATGTGTGTGATTATGTTTTTTTATTGTTTATACAGTACTTCTTATTTATTTTGTTTTATTTGTTTGTTTTTTGTATGACAGTGGAGGCAGCCTAGCACGAGTGGACATGGATCTCAAAGCCTTGGACTTGGCTGCTGAAAGTATCCGTCAAAGAGGACTTAATGGACCCACCCCAGATTCTCCACCAAGCACCTCAGTTTTAGTTCGTCCTCAGTCGCAGTCACAGCCAGTCAGTCCAGCCAAGGTAGTCGGGGAGCCAAACAGAATGTCACCCACTCCACAGCCTCTCAATGACTGCAATGCTGAGAAGGTATGGCACAGTGCTGTGCTGTTTTAACCTTAACATGGCCCAGATTTTCCTCTTTTCAGAGCTCATTTCTTGTAGTTTAGTGGTGGAAAAAAAAGACAGTTTTACAGTTGTTCATCATTCCATAGCATTTCTTCGTGACTAGTATCATGTACTAGTGTTAATGTCAGGACTGAGTAGCCTACCCCTGGATTCCTATGCTCTTGACATGTCCAAGTCATCTCAGTCTCCTTTTCACTTTCTGATGCTTTCCACTCCTGTCTTGTCAGTTTCAAGGATATCATGCCATCCAGTCTTACTCCACATATTCATCAGATCCTTTATTTAGTTCCAGTCTTGCTATATCCTCCTCTTTTACACCTCATGTTTCACTGGTATGCTGTATAACGCTCCTTAAACAGGTACCAAATGCTTTCTCTTTATGGACAATGAGAACACTATGTGTGGATAGGTAGCAGTTCTCTTAACTTTTTCCTTCAAGTTTGCAGCCTAACAATGGTGCTCTTCTTAGCACTACCCATGCATTGATGACATCACTGAAGTAGTAGAATTTGTCCACAGCCTCTTGTGACTTTTGCAGGAAGATAAGAATGTATTGAGGGGTATAAACAAAGGATGAAATATTTAGCTCATTAATGTATCCTTTGAATCTGAGTGATGTCTGTGACAGTTTTTCCTTGCTGCTGTGTGATTTTATACAACTTTGAAATGCTTTCTGATACTGCAGGGGTTTTTCATGTCCATAGCTGACTCTTCAGCTCATAAAATCTCCAAAGCTGAATGTATAGTTTGAAAGTGGCAAGGGTAAAATAATAGACATCATTACTTGTGCTGTATACTGGAGGTGTTAAGGCAGAGGGTAGTGTGTGGTAGTACTGAGATGCTTCTAGATCATCCACCACTTGGTTCATTGAACTTGTCACGGTATCATACACGATTAATGTCATTTGGACACTATTTACCCAAATGTTTTATATTCAGAAATATTATTAATTATTATATATACTGTATACTTGTATACTTGGGATATTTCATAATTTTTCATTCTGAAAATAGCTTTCTTCTTTTTCCACTTGCAAATCATAGTTTATTTTCCCCTGTACATTCTACAGGTTGAGGAGAGCTCTGGTGACTGCTCAATTTGCACTGAGTGTGCAGCCAGTGTTGTGTTCCAGCCATGTGGTCATTGCGTTACATGTGAGGATTGTTCTAGTAGGGTTAAAAAATGTTTCCAGTGCCGAGCTGTTATTGTGTCGAAAGTTACCAAAGGTAAGGTCATTCTCATAGAAACTGTTTGTGAAGAGCCATATGTATGGTGTGCACTGTGCAGTCCATATGCTGGGATATTAGATAAGACCTTCAGTATAGTGTACTGTAGATTATTGAACACATTATCACACACTATTTATATTCTCTGTTTGACAATACAATATCTGAGCAGTTTCGTTTACCAATCTTATAATTTGTAATTGCTAACAGTCTGTATTTTTCCATAATTTCAGATGGAAGAACATTATCAAGCAAGTCCAGACAGCCTTCTGCAGAGAGATTAAGATACCTTGAAACTAAAATTGCTGAGATTGAAGAGGCTCACTGCTGCAGCATCTGTATGGAGCGGCGGAGAAACGTTGCTTTCCTGTGTGGCCATGGAGCTTGTGTTATTTGTGCTCAGACCCTCAAGACTTGCCACATGTGTCGCAAGCCAATATCCAAAAAAATCAATCTCTATTAAGGATAGTATGCTTGAATACTTCATTTGTGGACTAAGTGTTTTATGTATAGTACTGTACTGTACTTCTGAATTGTGGAGCAGCGATTTAAAAATCAAAGTGATATAATATTTATCAGAGAAGGCAAAATGATAAATATCATTGACTCACAGGTATATTTTCACAGTTAGGAGAAAAACTGCAGCAAAGATATGTGAAGATGTAACTGCTGTGGCTATATTGTAGTGTATGGAAAGTTATTTATAAACCCTGAATAATGAGTGAATGGTGAAGTAAATATCAGTGCTGAATGTTGTAATTTTCCAGTCACAACTGATGAATAAATATCATAATATGGTGTTAGTACAGTAGTCATTAAAGTTTGTGTGTGTGTGTGTGTGTGTGTGTGTATGTGTGTGTGTGTGTGTGTGTGTGTGTG